>JALLAP010000945.1:0-10462 GCA_036939355.1 Thalassiosira profunda | reverse complement strand
CGGCCCGCGAGAATGCCAGCGGCGAGCTCAAGGCGGCCGCGAAGCAGATGGGCGTCGTGGAGTCGGAGCATTTGGAGGGCCTGGCGCGCATCGAGGCGAGTCAGAAGCGGGTGGAGGAGCTGCAGCTGCGCATGGAAGAGGAGAAGAAGGCGACCGATGAGGAGGTGGCGAGCCGGATTGCGTCGTTCCACAAATTCGAGGAGGCGTATCGGATGAAGGAATCGCCGCTGAACGGAGCGATGGGTTACTTGGGCTAGAAACCGGTGGTCGATTCGTACGGAGGCAAAGTGCCAGGGCAATCGTTGTGGGACAGACAGAGCCCTTATGCTGCATATCTTTTTGTACACAACCTATTAACGAAAGAGAACGACGAAAGCATTCTCCTGGCAGCTCTTCAGATCCCAACGGTGTCATATGATTTCATCTTATCTTTGTTATCTTCTTCCCCTTCTTCATGGCAAATGCAGATACATGGCAGTTGTTTCGTATGAAACGCTTTTCATCTCTCCGATCAAACACTCTCAACCTCAACCCACCCTATCGGGCTTCTTCCGCGTTCCATGCCTATCTAATGTTCTCCCTCTTCAGATTCCATCTGGTCAGATTCGCTGTTTGAATCGTTGTCGAACCTCAGCTCGCTACTTTCATCGCTGTCATACTCCCACCAGCCGTGTCCGAGATCGCCTCCAAAGCCGCAGATCTCCGTGTACTTGTTCGCAAGACGCTTCGCGTGCGCAGTCTTTTCCTTTCCCTCCTCAGAAGGCCAAGCGTCAAATTCTCCTGCTTCGGCGCCTTCCTCCGAACCCTTTTTGTCGCTGGAGTAGGAGTCGTTCTCGTCAAGGCGCAGCACGCCGCAAACCCACAAGACATTCATCTTTCCATAGCTTTTGTCGTGAGGACGGGAACCGTCAGACACTTCCGCAGCAAAACAACTAACTTGCATCAACAAAATAAGTACTCACCGATCATCGTTGCAGTACACAATAGACACCTTCTCGCTGACCTGCGGGAGCTCGAACCTCTTCTTCTGCAGACTCGCCCGAACTTTCTTGTCCAAGTTCACATTCGCAACGCAGTCACTGGCTAGCTGGGCCTGTTTGCGAGTGAAGCACGCCTTCCCATTTTCGTCGAGGTGGAAGAGAGAACCATCCGTTCCAGTCTCATTCGATTCCTTGGACAAGCCAGCACGCAGATCAAGGGGTTTCAGAGCGCAGCGATCGTACTTGTTGAAGAGATACTTCAGGAGCCCAGACTTCAGCTCGTCGTCGCTCACTCGAACGTTGAGACCAAGTCCCATTCCCTGCCGGATGAAATCTTCATTCTGCAGCTCTTTTTTCTCCGTCCCTCCATCTTCGGTAGCGTAATTGACTCCAAAGTCATAGTCGTATGGATCCATATCGAAATAGTCCTCGACCTTGGTGCCCAGCTCAAGATTCAAGAGACGTTCCACTTGAACCTTACTCTCATCAGCACAACGAAAGAACGGGGTGCATCTGTGCGCGCCCTCGATGGTGAACTGCTCGTTTGGCTGGCGATACTGGTCAAGGCACCACAGAGCGAGCACATTGTTGTGGTCGCCAACGGAGCAGAATGCAGGAGTCATTGGCACATCGATGGCATCGTAATTGAATCCACCCCCATCACCGTCAAAGTAGTGAAGCATGCCCTCGATGTAAAGGATTTTGAAGGGCACGTAGGGCAGGCCAAACGCCCTCGCGGTGCTCAAGACAGCCTTCATCCGAGCTTCGTTCTCGCAAACGATCACATCTGGATCGAATTCATCCTCATCGTCTCCCTTTACGTCACCAGTTTTCCCGCCACCATCTTCATCCTTCTGTTTCTTTTGAGGCGGCTCCTCCTGCCCACCCATCCCAGGCTCCACAGCAAGGTCGACGAGGAGGCTGGACATCTTAAAGGGTCCAAAGAAGTCGAGCGCCTCCTTGCACTTCTCAATGCTATCTTCGTCCACGTAGCAGCGATTCAGTACCTTCGCCACAACTCCGAACTGCTCGTAGGTGAAATCCTCGCAGAGAAAGGATACCACCTGGGGAGGATCCCCTTCCGTTTGGGCGTTGGCGAACCGTACGTGGGCCTCGAGCATGCCCGTCAACCGACTCACAGGCAAGACGTAGGACTTGGACTGATTGGCCACCGCTTTGATAGCATTGGTGGCCACGTCCTCCTCTGTCCCGTCGCCTTTCGCTTCCTCCGTCTCCTCGGGGAAGGTAACATAGAGCACCTGCTCCGACTGAGACTTTTTCACGGCGAAGAGATTGGCGGTAATGATGTGCTTCACACCCTTGGTGAGCTTCTTCCCCTCGTGGTTGAGGTCCTTGCGAAAGAGGAGCGCGGATCCCGGCGTGGTGGTGTCGAACATCTTCTCCGTGGGCTTGGCATCCACTCCGCCGTACGTGGCAATCATAGTTTCCCCTCCCTCGACACCCTTCTGCACCTCGTCCTCGGGAGTGACGCAGACGATCAGGCTGAATTCCTCGATCAAATTGGAGGTTCGAGTTGAAGTCGCGGTGGCGCTTGAAGAATCCCCTGATAGAGAGAGCAGGGGTTTTTAATGTGAGGAGGGAAAGCGCAAGAAGATACCGTGTGCACATCAGTGCACATCTTATGCACATCTTAGTTCAGCTCACCCTTCATCATACTTGATGTGCGTAATGTCGCTCCCATTCTTCCACAGCACGTATTGATACTCGTCGTCTCCCTCGTTGATCGCCGTCATCAAATCTTCCACGAGAGCGAAGAGGTTGGGGTCGACGATAGTGCGGTAGACACTTTTGCGCAATGAGACATCCACGAAGGATTCCTCTGTCTCCGTGGAGTATAGTGGCGACGTCTTGAACGGCGCGTCGCATTTGGCCAGATAGACCTGAACGGGCCCGACGTCGAGGCCTTGGAAGGAGCGAACGGTGTCCATGCTGATGGTGCTTGGTTCGATTGCAATTGTGGGGATGTGAATGATATCCGCGTTTTGCAATACAGATCTGCGGCGGCGGCGGCCAACTCACGGGAATATAACCGGTCGGAACCCACTATCAGAGCAGACGGGCGGATGCGGTGGGCAGCAGGGTGTCAAGTGAGCTGCGGGTCGGCTCCGCGGCGTCGTATTGAGCCGCGGGGGCTCTCCGACCGACTTCGAAAAAGATCTCGAGATCTCGGCCTGGCTTCTCGATTTACTAATTCCTACGTAGTCCGACAGGTCCTCTTTGTCTTGTTTGTTGTTGTGGGATCTCCCCGCCCGTGGTCCGGGACAAGCACGGCATGGCCGACGGCGGTGGCCACCACCCCCCCGCCGGGGGCGCGGGGCAGATGCTGTCGACAATCGACGGGGTCATGCTCGATATCGCCGCCTATCTGCCCACGGCCAAGGACAAACTCAGTCTTCTGCAAGTGAACCGCGGGTGGAATGACGTCCTGTCCGCACATGCACATGATGTGTTGCTTTTTCATAACCACTTGAAGGAGGATTTTGTGGAGGGCGTGGTCCTAATGCGTGTGGCCGAGAGGCACGGGGTGTCGCGGAGGAAGCTGTATCTGGCGTTTCGCCAGAGGTGGAGCCTCCCGCCGAAGGAGGGGGGTGAGAGGGTGGCCATTCCGTGGCAGCGCCCGGGCGCCCAACCCAACGACGACGTCAGCTCGCTTGTTTTTGTCGCTCGCGCGGGGGCAGAGGATGATTCAGATACCTGTGCTTTGATGGAATGGACACAGTATGACAGGGGTGGGCGTCCATACCATCACGACAGTGGTGGGCACCGATTGCTGCGCTATCACGAACTCGAAAGTGGATACCCTGTAGACCCCAACAGGGATTGGGAGGATGACGACTATTCAGACGAAGAGTACAGCGGTTTTCAGGTGCCCCACAACGTGCGCGCTATGGAAATGTTGTGCGAGAATCGAGGCCGTGGCTATCATGAGGAAATTGATGAATTTTGCCGAGAGATGAAAGACACACATCACATGACTCTTCATGCCATTGATGTCAACAACTGCCTGGTCATGACATTGATGGACAAGGACCCTTTGTATCGCTGCGACGTTGATGGTGCAGAGGTCTCGACGCATGCGCATGGCTGCGACTTGCCAAAGCTCTACGGACTGCCAACTTCCGACGACCACAACCTTTCTGACAACGACTACGAAGAGTATCACTTCAACCGATATGCAAATGCTTATTTGAGTGGAATCGAGCATCTTACATTGCGGGGAAGCATGATCATGTACGCGGATTTCTGGGACGGGTGGATCGGAGGTGCAAGGTTCTACACCGAAGGTGGCATAGGATTCGCATTTGACGGGCGCGACGTGTCAAAGTTTGTGCGGAATGAGGACCAATCTTCGTCAGACTCAACGATACGCCAGAGATCAGACGTCTGCAGTTATCTTCGGACATTGATGAAGGAGAAATGCCATGGTTGAAGCGAATATTGAATGCACACCTTTGGAGAGGGGTCTTTCCGTGCTAATAGAATGCCTGCCACCAATCTGCATTATGCCACAACCTCCTTCCCTGCCCACATATCGTACCGCTTCCCAGTGTCAACCTCGCCCTCGCAGTGATTCTTCTTGAAAAACTTCATTGCATCGTTCGTCGCCGTCGTCAATGCACACACCATGAACGCCTCATTCTGCTCCTTCTCGGCCGTGATCTCCTTCCGCTCCTTCTCCGACTTTCCCTGCGGCACCACAGAGAGATACTTGCCCGATCCGAGATTCATCGGCGGTTCAACCAAAAGCGGATGCTCGCATGTAAAGATCTGATGCGGCACCTTCCTTTTGCTGAAGAAGAATTTGTCGACGTGGTATCGTTGGCAGAAGTGTATCACCGACGGGACGGGATGCACGGCGTGGTCGGGATTAGAAGCAAAGCTGCACACCTCCTGCGCCGGTATGTCCTTCACCAACTTCCACCCCTCGCCGCCGATGCCCGCCGAGGACACCATCATCGAATCGATCAGCATGTGGGGCAGCCTGAGGTGCGCCGCCGCGATGCAGTACGCGTACATTTCGGCAAGGAGATGAGGGTATTGAGCGTGCACCCGCGGAGCGAATTCCGACCACGTGACCGCAATGTCGTACATGTCCTTCGCCGTCACCACGTAGGGCGGCCCTGCCGGGTAGTAAATCCCCGCGGTGGGTTGGTCGACCGCCTTCGCCGGGCTGTCCGGTCCGGCAATTGCATCCAAATCGAACTTTCGCCATTGCGCCCCCAAGCCATAGGTCTGCGCGAACGGATTGCCGTGCGTCACAATCTTCGGCTCCTTCTCCTGATAGATCTTCTTCCGCCGGGGTCCCACGAGCGTCTCCCGAGCGCTCGAGAAGTCGTCCGTCAACGGCCGCAGCAACAGAAAGTCCGGATCCGTCAAGATGATCACGTCGTCGGGGTGTTTCATTTGCTTCCCCGAGGCATCCAATCCCAGCAAATCGTTCTCCTCCAGGAAATGCTTCAGCCCGAACGGCTTGTTGAAGAACTTGTAGTCCCCCTTCACGTTCCCCTCCTCGTCCTTCACCCCGCTGAAGTGGGGCGTGAAGTGTATCCGGAACCGGTCGCTCATCTTTGACTGTATGTGCTCCTCGTGCCACGCATTTTCCTCGGCCAATTGCTCGTCCGTGCATCCGGACGCGATGCGGGTGACGTACCCCGGTTGTTTCACTTTCAGGGCCGAGTGGAAGAATAGATAGGATTGCCAGTGCTGGAAAGATCCGCCTGCATTTGTGGAAGGCGAGTGAGACAGAAGGAATGAAGCATGCACCTGCATGCACACTGTCAATTGCAAGGTATCTTACAATCCGTGGAAAATATAATATGAATGGTAGCATTTGTGGCAGGGGAGGCGAGGCCGACGGGATCGAGCGGCGCCTCCCGCGTCCGGGCCGCGCCCAACGCCCTCGCCGACGCTGCGGCCATCGAGGACGACGGACCAGCCCCCGCCTGCGCAGGGCGGCGTATCCTCCCCCTCGGCGACACCATCCCCGAAAGAAAGGCAAAGGCGCACCCCCCGCCGAGGACGATGAGCGTCCCGATGAGCGATCGGGGGAGAAAGTTGCAAAGGCCGCCGCCGCTGGACGGCCGTTTCCTCCGCGGCCGGCCCTGAGTGCCCAGGTCCACCCAGTCGCTGCCGTTGGGGCTCGCGGCCGCAGTGGAACGCGCCCGTCGGTTGACAACCATTGCGGCGGTTCGATCTGGCCACCCGCTCCACCGCCGCGCTGTGTGTTGGGGGCAGCTGTATTGTCGCCAGGAGGGCGAACTGGCAAGGGTGATAGTGAAGCTTGGCGTTGAAGGGAGTGGGGGAGTGGGGGACGGGCGGGGGAGAGCAAGCGGGCCCTCGCCTGTAGGATTTAACGAAGGAATCAGTACCTTTTACGAGGGCGGATTTGGAGGTCAAGGAAGGAGCTCGCGGTTCGCCCGCTCGGGACGCCGCCATGCCGTCCTCATCCGACCTCGTGAGCCTCGGCTTAGAGGTGGAGGGCGAGCTCAGCCCTCGTTCGGCGGCGGCGGGGGCCTCGACGCCGAAGTCCCGGCAGAAGAAGATGGCGGGGTTCGGCGGATCCGCGCCCGCTTTGCCCTACTCCCCAAAGCGAAAGGAGGGCGATGATGGGCTGCAGTGGGGATCGCGGCCGTGGCGCACAAAGCTGCGAATTGGCGCCCTCTTCTTGGCGTTGGTGGCGCTGGTGCTTTTGCGCCTCGGGAGCGATGATGCGGAGAACGACCTCGGGGTGGCTTTGCCCTCGGATCAGGCGGTGATGTCTCACGTGGAGGCGAAGGCGATATCTGGTGGGCCCGCAATCATGAAGGTGCCCAGGGAGCACAACGCGACAACCTCGTTCGACGAAGCGTCCGTACTTTTGCCCGGCACATTAAGTGCACAAGACAGTGCAACGGTCGAAGGAATCCAGATGGATTCGGAGGGCTTGCACTGGACCGACTCTCACCTTCCACGAGACGCAACAAACCAAACCCGCCACGACGTGCGAATATCCTTCCGCCTCCACTCGCCCGACGTCGTCCCATACCCCACCAACTACCTCTCGGTGCAAGGGTACGCCTGCCCTCTGGGCACGTTGCCACCATCCCTTTCGGGACGACGAAGCGTCCTCAACTTCACCGCAACACTCTCCACGGATCTGAACATATTTTTTGTCGGAGATTCGATCAGCCAGCAGTTTGCCGAGGGATTCTACTCCTCCGTCCTCTCCGACGACTATGCCGGAGGTCACGCAATTCTTCGGTCGTTTGTCAACGACGGCGAGCCAATCTTTGCCCATGGGAAGATTTTCAGCCGCTCGGGGCTGCACGTGTGCTCCTCCCTCGTGGCGCCCGCGCGAGGCGGGGGCGTCTCCGCATACTGGAGGGTGCTCGAATTGATGTCCAAGACGACAGAGCGAAAGTCGTACGTCAATTGCAAGAAAGAAACGTATTGGAACGCTGGCGAGGCAGCGCTTCTGTCGGGGCATCTTTACAACCATCCTCCGGGTGCAACCAAGAAAGGAATGGAGAAGGTGGCAACGACCAGAAACAATGGGGCGACGACGTGGGTACGCTCTGAGACGGACAACAGCACCAAACGTCACCGAGTGGGGAGATTCGACGCTTGCATACTGCGACCGCAGCACGGGTGGATGACATTGGGCGACATAACGCGCGACAGAATAGAAGAGGAGATACGTCTCTGTGGCGAAGCATCTGGTGCGCGGACTGCCATTGTTTCGACATTACCATTGAACAACAACGTGCTGACGCCCGAGGATTGGGACGGCATCATCAGAATCAACGAACAAATACGCGACGTTGCACGGGAGTGGAACGCCTCTGCTGCTGATGAAGTGCGCTGGGTGCTGGTGCAGGAGTTTGGGAATCTCACGAATCAGATTCTCTGGAGGAACGCCAAACACATTGGATACAACATAACAATGCCTGACTTTTCGCAAAGCAACGGATGGGAACGACAGGGATCCGAATTCCTGCTGCACCGCTACCACGGAATCAAAGGCAATCAGCAGCATGCACCATCCATACCGATGGTCTGCGCATACCACATCGACCAGCCCTTCTCGACGAAGAACGAGACCGCCGGGCAGTGCTTCTTCAACAAAATCTCTCGCGACGGAATGCATTGGTGCGTGGAGACGTTAGGACCGCGGTACGCGGCGAGCGTGGCCTGTTTGCTCGGCTGTGTGTACAATGGGGGCGGTCCGGACGTCGCAGGCGATGCTGGCGTGCGGCAGTGCGAACAAGAATGCAACGATCGATTCATGTCATTGACTCCCGTGGAGGAGAGCTGGATTGGAACCAATGCGACGCTGTATTCGAAGAGCGGCTAGCTCCCAGCCTCTCCGGCAGTCTGGGCGGCAACGGAATCTGCTTCAGCGGTTCAGCATTTTGCATTCAACAACACATCGTTCAACGACTAATGCACTGCAATGGGAGATTCCTTCAATCAAAGGGATACTCTGGCCGAGCTCTCGGTTTTGCCTCTCTTCCTTGAAACTCGCATGCAAGGGGGTGCCTGCAAATAAGAAGAAGAAACAAAATCCCGCCCACTTTGTTATCTTGCTCACTGGCGCAGAGGAAGCGTGTTGGGCTCATAACCCAAAGGTCCTAGGATCGAAACCTAGGTGAGCAACGCAGGGGGTGTAGTTCAGGGGCAGAACGTCTGTTTCGCATACAGAAGGTCCGGGGTTCGAATCCCCGCACCTCCAGGTTTGTTTGCATCTCCCTCCAATGGGAGAGGGTGGCGGGTTGGTCTCTTTTGCGTGTGCGGAGGGCTAATACGGTGTGTGTTGTTTCCGGCAGTGTTTATTTTGTGAACTCAATTCTTCTCGCGTTGTGGGCACCTCATCATGCGCACGGAGAGATAGATTTTGATTGTGTCGGTCTCGGTCTATGCTGAATCCATTGAGGGCGGGACGGTCATCGGGTCGCCGGATTTTCAGGCGAGGGCTGACCCAATCTTTTCAAATTTCTGCGCAAAAAAGAACGTGTCGGCACTTGAGAGACCCAATATTTGAGCCGACCGGGGATCCCTCAATTCTCGTCCGACGCCCCGATCGAGACCAAACCCTTTCGGCCATCTTCGAGAGAGCGAGAGCCTTCCAAGCCGCTTCGAAATCATCACCAGTGGCCCTCGGGCGTCGCGAATTGAAGGAGAACGAGAGGGTCAAAGATTGGGTCGCGAGGTGCCGACAAACCAGTATTAGACTGGTAGGTAGAGATAGAGTTCTCCTCAACTGCATGCAACTGGTCACCTCCACCCCAGCTACAAAAAGAAGCTTTTGGGAGACGGAGACACCTCTTAGTGAGAAGTGGTAATACTAATTCCTTCGTTGTTCTCTACGACGTGTGCTTTTTTGACAGAACAAATCAACCTCGAAGAATTGAGGAATGACGGCGTCTTCGTTGGCACTTTGGACTTTGGACTGCCAATGCCTCCCCGCAACCAACCAAGTGCTGGGGTGGTCTCATAAGTCGACGATCGGAGATGGACTCAATCGCCCAGGCGCACAATTGCCAACGCCGGGGACAGCCTCCGCCGCCACAGCCGCCGCCACAGCCGCCGCCGCAAGCGCAAGAAGAGCAGCAGCAGGTGTCCGCCGCGCTGGACTCGCTCGCGACCATCTCCACCGGCCGCCGAATCATGGAGCGCGCCCAGCCCAAGACGCAGACGCCGTCGTGGTTCGCCCTCGAACTGCTGAAGCGGACTGACCTGAGCAGTGGCGACATCTGCATGTTCCATTGTGAGTTTTGCGCTGGTTCATCTTGCACATATGATGTGCGCACGCATTGCAAAGCTAATCATGTGATGATGTGCACGAATTGCAAAACTAACTCATGTGATGATGTGCACGAATTGCAAATCGCAGATCCGATGGACTTCTTCCCGATGATGGAAACGAACGGCATGGAAAGTGCCCTCGACATGATATCGGAGGGCCGGCTGGGCCCCCGCGGCGACGAAGAATCGAACGCACTAGAGCTAGGCAACGTGGACATGGCCAACGCGTCGCTGGACGCCCGGAACCAGGTGACCCGCATCCAATTCAGCTGGTATCAGTTCCAGGAGTTTCCCCGGGAGGCGCTGGGCCGGGCGTACGCGAACTTGCAACACTTGGACGTGCGACAGAACGGTACGTTCTACACCTTTGTCATCTCTGCTCGAGTGACACTATAACATCCCGTCTTTTGTCGACACATCTCACATACGCTTCTTCCGGCTTCCGCAGCGTCTCTGACGTGCATCGACTCGATCGTCACGCAGCTGCCCCAGCTGACGTCGCTCAACTTGAGCGACTGCCCGAACATTCGCACACTCGCCCCGCTGGCCCAATTCGGAGCTGATGGTGTCTCGATGGACGTGCAGATGGGAGATGGCCTCGATCCTTCCATCCGGCGTACGCTGAATCTGCGGCATTTGTGGGTTCGTGGGTGCAACCTTCGTTCGATGGAACGCGA
>JALLAP010000942.1:0-12755 GCA_036939355.1 Thalassiosira profunda | reverse complement strand
CGGCCACGCCCGATTCGGTGTCCAAGCCGGCCTTCTCGGACCGGTACTTCACCGCGGCAAATCGCGACATTGTCGGGTTGGCACTCGATATCGTCGAGAGCGAGCGATTGGGGATGGTGGGCAATTTGGGCGTGACGGCGATCCAGGCGTGGGAGCAGTGGGAGGACGTGGACACGAGTTCGTGGGCCGACGCTAAGGAGCCGCCGGGCCAACACTTTGATCAATGCTGATCGTCGCCACAAGATGATAGTCAACAACAGTACTATCTGATACGATGAATCGACTGCATTGTATTCCTGCGATCGATTGTGTTTGTCTTTCTGTACAATTCTTCATCATTGCCACATTGCAATGCCACTCAACGTTCAGGCAGCACCCCTCAATTTACGCGTCCTCCATCTCTCTCGTGCCCTCCCTGCTGAGCCTCATCTTCCCCTTCATCCTTTCCACCGTCGAATCTATCTTCTCCTCGAATCGCTTGTTCTTCTCCTCTAATTTCTCTCCCAGCGCCTCCATCTTCTCCCTGCAAGTGAAGTAAGCCATCCCAAATGCCAACATCAAGATCGTGATCACCATGCAGATGATCCCCGAGATGAAGAGGAGCGTGTAGATGCCCTTGTTGCACTCCTCGCTGTCCACGCCTTTGTACTTGGTGTACAGCATCGCGAGGACGAAACCCCAATCGCCCACGAGGAGGGATGCGAGGCCGAGCATGCCCTTGACGATGTTGCAGACGTTGTGCCCCCGGTAGAGCTCGCCGATGTCTTTGGGCGGCGTCGTGTCGTACGAGCACCGGAGGCCTGCCTTCATCCGATAGTAGTTGTTGACGAAGAAGAACGGGGCCTGGACCATGTTCAACACGGTGAAGGTGATCGCCCAGACGAACTTCATCAGAGCGTCGTTCGGTGAGATACGGGGTTGCAATGAAAATGCGACATATGATATGCATTTTGCAATGCACACATCTGGCGAGCACCAGCCTCGATTTACATACCTCGGAGGGGATGCCGTCGCACGTCTCGCCCGCGAAATACGGAACGAGGTTGGCAATGGCCGCGCAGGAACCTCCGCCGATCAAGAACCAGTCGATCCAGTTGCTGCGCGCGGACGGGACGACAAATCAATGAGACGACCTATCAATTGAATTTGAGACAAATAAAAGGGCTCTTCTGCGGCTCACCTCGTGGTGAATCCGCCTTTAGGGTGCCGTTTGGCGGTCGTCTCCTCCTCCAGCGCTTGCGCGAGGGAGGCGGCGACGTCGGGCTCGAGCAGTGGACTGGAGTGGTCTACGGCGCTCATGGTATTGTTTGCAATGCACCGCCTAGCTGGCAAGCGATGACCAGGAGACGCTGCTGTGGATGGGACGACGCGGAGCTTTGTCGATAGGCACGAGGCGGCCAAGTAAGGCGGCGGAGCGGCGGTGGCGTGGTCGGGTCAAGGTCAAGGTCAAGGTCGGGTGGTATGGTCGAGGCAGGGGACAGGGGACGCGTGTTTTTTTCTGAGACAACTGTCGAGACACAAGTCTTTTATGTCATCCTCGCTGGTTGGCTCTCATCGAGCGGGCAGCCCCTCCAAAGTCCGGACGTGCCCACGAATTGCCCACGAAATCAGGGCGGACGCCGTCCGGACTCGAGCCGAGATACCTCCGCTTCAAGCTAGCGCAAGCGAGAGAAGACTCACCACTCGCAAGAGAAGTCTCACCACTCAAAGTTGCTGAGCAGAAGGCCCAAGGAGCTAAGCAACATTGGGTAAATGGCTCGAAACCTCTAACAAAGAGCTCAAGAAAGCGAGGTTGGGCCCAAATGCCTTGCCAGGCTTCCCTAGCGGTCCAGTTGCTGAGAAAGAATCTCTAGGGCAACAAATCAGAAACGGCAGACCACGACTCAGCTGGCCCAACCAGACTCACCATCGAGGTGTCGGCTATCCCTCTGGGAAACCACTTGTGGGGTCGAAGACTTAACCAAACTGCCTCCCGAGTCGAGACAGGGCCTCGAGAGGCATCTTGGCCCAACAAGCTGTGAGGGATCAGCTCACGACCAGAAGAATGCTCAGCAGGGTCGGTTGATCGTAAAACTGATACTCCGACCACGGCGCATTTCGAGGGTCGAAACATGCCGCACCTCGCCTCCAACAAGGCGAGCGAAGAGCTCATAATTCTCTTCGATCGCCACCAACATCACCAATCACTGCTCAATGCAACAGGAACAAGAACTTTTCTAAAGCTACCAAGAAGTCTACATCGAACCAAGCTCCCTGATCACCAAGGACCACCGAGCCAACCTCTCCATCGAATTCTCCAACTAGCCCTTGCCCAAGCCCTCGCCACCTCACCCTCGAGCCACCAGGCCTCGAGCCCCCCGGCCTCGACCTCGAGCCGCAAGCCGACGTGGCCTTCGACATCCATCGAGCCTCGTCAACCCTCGACCACCTCTCCGGCGGCCGAGACTCCCCCAGGCTCAGGCTAAGTACTGCCAGTGCCTTGTACATTCCCTTCCTCGTTGCAGGTGATTGCCCCCGTTGGCGACACTCCCAACCTTTAAAACAACAGAAAAATTAGGCCCCCTACCACCAAGAAAAACCAGAAAAATATACGTCCACCATGTCCCCTACGACCATCAGTGAACCCACCGACTCCTCCCAGTTCGAAGAAGGGTCCCCCAACCTCCTCGACGACTCCATCGACGACGACGAGATCAGCGCCGCCGTCGAAGAGTTCGTCGACTCCATGATCGAGGACGACGCAGCCGTCGAAGACGCCCAACCCAAGTCGACAATGGGCACGACGGCTCCGCCAGACTCGATCCCTCGTCCAACCACGTCCTCGTGCCAGATGAGGCTCCGCTCCGCCAAGCCCAAGAGCCTCCCGGATGGATCCTCCGCGCCTGTCGGAATCCCATGGAAGAGCACCACACACACTAACGAAATCGAAGACACCACACACACTAACACCACTCCCGCTCCCGATGGGGTCCAATCTAATCCCAAGTCAAAAGCCACTCGAAGCAAGGACACGAGAGCCCTAACAGCGACACGTGCTCCTCAACCCGCACTAGGCCAGGACCCGGCAGCCTTTCCGGCGACTCGGAATGCACCCCTGGCCGCACAGAAAATGGACCCCACGAGAAGCACCAAGGCCTCTACCGGCATGACACTCCGGCCCCGCCCGGCCTCGCCCAAGCCCAAGCGCGCCGACACTCCCAGGCCATCTCCCAGGAAGCGCTCGAAGAAGATCATCCTCGGAGCCGACCCCTCCGTCGACCCCGAAGCCACCCAGCACACGAGCAACGTCTCCACGAAGCCCACCAAGCCTCCGCCCAGCAAGACGAAGGACAAGCTGGCACCCTCCGCCCGCTCGAAGATGCGATACGACTCGAGCCCCGCCCGTTCGAAGATGCGATACGACCGCTTCGAGGAATCGAAGGAGGAGGGCGGTCGTACCCCGCCCGGCCACCCCGGGCTGTCATCCACCAAGACCCACCGCGACCCTCCCCGCCCTCCAAGCCGCCCCCGATCGAAGTCGCCCCCTCCACGACTGACATCGCCCCCGCCCAGCCTCAGGGCCCGCCAGCTCAAGTACCATCCCGAGAGCCCCGCCTCTCGCCCACCCTCTCCCGCGGACCCGCCCAAGCCCTTCGCAAACCGCGGACGCTCGAAGTCCTCGCCTCGAGCCCCCACCGCCGCGAGCCGCGGCCGCTCGAAGTCACCTCGAGCCGCCCCCACCGATAGCAAGACGAATAGTAATAGTTTAACTAAGCCCAGCAATCGATCGTCGTCCAACAAGCCTACGGCTTCTATCACCCGTGCGGGCCCTCGAGCCTCCAACCTCCAACCTCACGAAGATGTCGAAATGTCCATCCCTCAAGATGACTCGGACGAACTCGAACCACCCCTGACCAACGAGATCTACGAGGAGGAGATGGACGCCTGGGACCTCGTCCCGGCAAACCCAACCAACGCAGCCCAGACCAGCTCGAAACCCCCCAAGAGCACCCTCCGGAAGTCCAAGACGATCGAAGCCCTCGACACCTACGGGGAAGAGATGGCAGAACGTGAGAAGAAGCGCAAGAAGGACACTTCGTCGCCACCCGTCCACCTCTTGTCGTCGAAGAGACGCTCCACCACCCGGTCCAAGTCGCCGCCCCCCAAGGCTTCCGATCGCCCTCGCTCCAAATCGAGCGACCCCAGCCCCAAACGTCATCGCTCCAAGACCAACGAGACGCAGCCCCCAAACCCAGCCACGGAGCGCAACCCGGACCACCCTGACTTCTCGAACGAACGCGGCCGGACCGACCTCGACTGGAGGACCGACGGACAGGAGCTGAAATCCCACCGTGGCACCCAAAAGCGCGACCTGCAGTTCCACCGCCAAACGTTCTACGCGAACGTCGACGGACGGCAGGACCAGGCCCACTACCTGGAACAGCTGCAAACGAACCCGGCCGCCGTCGCGCCCCCCAACGAGGTCATCGCCTCGCTCAAGGAGCAAATCGAATCCCATCGAGCCCACTTCGACGACCCGACATCCACCCTCTGGAGCCGGCGGGCCGCGGCCAGACACATCACTAGACTCCTGAAGGACATCTTCGACGTCGAAAACCACTCCCAGGAGGCCGATCGCTTCAGGATCGACTCGCCATCCATCCGCAGAGAACCCTCCGGAGCCATCATCTGGGTCTACCTAAACCATAACGTCGCATTCGACAAGCTCTCCGACATCTGCTCTCCCAGCTTCCTGCTCGACCCCTCCAACACCAACCCTCGGCTCCTGCTTGACATTACCCTCAACAACAGCAAGATCGAGAACCGCCCAGCTTCCCTAAAAGCCCTCTTCGAGCACCCTCACAATGGCCTACTGACCTTCGCCCTCGGAACATCCCAAGAGTTCTCAGTGGCACACTCTTTCCGCGTAGTGGAGACGCCCATCGGAGACGGCGTCCGCGAGGTGACCTGCCTCATGGGACTCCAAAAGGAGGCAGCTGAAGTGCGAAGCGTGAAACCAAGCATGAGCATATTCGATGGCACCGTGGAATTCACCCTGACCATCGATTACCTTTGCTCCGACGCCTACATCCGGTCCGGCGGATCGATCGACATCAGCAAAGTCCCAACCGAATGCCTCGAACAACGCCTCGTCATGGCGTCGTACGTGATCCCCACGAAACTGACTCAGATGATAGCCCAGCAACTCGGGAAGAACACCCACGGCCACCAGATGCACCTCCTGAAGACTGTGCTCGGAATCGTTCGCGACGATTACTATCGCGACCTGGACGGGGCCGAGCCGTACGTCGAACACAGGACTGCGAATGGGAAGCGTGATCCCAACAACCCCCACCTCTCGATCAACACCGACCTGAAGAGATCAGCCGACCGTTGGGCCGAACTGCTTCAGGCCCTCATCGCCCACCTCAACAGCAACATCCGCTTCACTGCCGGCACGAGCCCCTGCGAAAACCCGTTGGCCACGACCCTCTACAGTGAGATGATCGAGGCAATGTCGAAAGGCACAGGAAGCACGTACCGCGAGAAGTTTCAGAACCCAGCGGGCCTGAACAATGTCGAGCTGCCCCATTGCCCCTACCTGCCTCCTCCACCCTTTGGCAGCGAGACCCGGTGGCCCCTCAATGAGAACGAATCGGACTCGATCCCTCCTCCCAAGCGCGACATCCGACGCTACGCCATCTGGCGCCGGAAGGAGGCCGAACCCCAGACCCGGCCTGAGCCCACAGGCCACCCCGCGATGCTAGTGCCCGTCGAGCCATCGAACGTCGCAGGCCCCCGCCTGACCCTCTCCCAACAACAGCACCTGGACCGAAGCCGCGTCCACGAGCCCCCCAGCGCCAGCGAGTACTATCCCTCCGACCAGGCGGTAGTCCACCTCGACGAGGACTCGTCGTCGGACAGCGACGTCGAATCCCTCTTCGGCGACTCCTCCGGCACCGAGACCCCGAAGCGCAGAGGGAAAGGCCCTAGCATCCCAGACCTCGAGCTCGACCCACAGGGAGACCGAGCGAAAGGCCGTCGCCACTCGCTGGAGCCAGCCCTGGAACCCCCCGACGACAGCGAACGAGCTGGCCGCGCGTCCTCCAAAGCCACTCAGGCCAACCGAGTGTGGCGAGCCAACTACCGCGAGGACACGCCCTGCCCCAGCCCCAAGACGGTCATGCAAAACCTCGAGGACCTCGACGTCGAGCACACCGCCGCCCAACCCCTGTTCCGCTCGAGCGCCCAGCGAGACAACCGGGGAGCAAACTGGTGGCACCCTCAGCACAGTGCGCGCCCTCCCAACGTCTCCCACCACCCCAACGTCTCCCACCTCTTCACCGACGAACGTCCCATCGATCGCCCCTCGAACAACTCCACGAATTATTTCAACAACAACTTCCGCTCCGGCGACCACCAACGCGAGCCTTGGAACGTCAGCATCCGACAAGGATCGGACGGACCGGAAGCGAACCGGACTGAGTCGATGATGCTATCCCTCCTCAAATCCCTCGACAAACGCTCGAAGGAGGAGATCATCCTGAAGAAGAAGGAGCTCGAGCAGAAAAGTCAGCAGCACAGGGAACGGCAGTATCGACGGGCCACCGACACCATCATCGAGCACCACCTGAACATCAGCACAACCGACGGACAAAACCCAGCAAAGGAGATCACCTCCCTCGACCAAGACTGCCTGAAGGCCGGCAGCATCAGGGATGCGGCGAAGATCGTCGTGAAGTTCCTGGAATCGCACGGCTGCAAATGCGAGCCGACACCGAGCCTCTTTCGAGCCTTCTTCGATGGTGACTGGGCCTCGACGCTGAACGAACCCAACAAATGGACCCCCTTCTCCCTGCCCACCACCCTCGATCGCACCCAGTTCGCCACATTAAATCTCGACCAAGTGGACCACGATTACGAACTCGGCCACCCAGTGAACGAAAAAGACAGGGAACGTTACCTCAGAGCGGGCATCGTCGTGCCACGATCGTTCTCCAACCTGATCGAGGTGATCAAGAGCTGCTGCGTCTTGAGCGGTGGCATGACCGGGAGGACATCGCTGATGACGGTGTTCCTCTCCAACGTCTTCGACACAGTGGACGAGAACGAAAACCACCTGGTCGAGGTGACGCATGGGAGGCAACGTGAGGTCGTGATGAAATTCACTTACAAACTCCACATGACCCTGACCAGCTTCATGAAGAAGGGACTGACGGGCGTGCCCAGCAGGAACCTCCTGCGCATCGAACACTCGATCGACCAGCTGATGGACGGAAACGTCATCATTGGAGTCCCCAAAGTCATCATCAACGCCGCCGGCCTCAACAACGACGGAAACCAATCTCGCAGAAACAACGGCATGGCTCGCTCCCTCATCATCCAGGCCACCCGAGAGACCAGAGGCGGCAGAGGCACCAACGGAGGATCCTCCAACGGAGGGAACATCGCCCCCGCCTTGCATCGAAACCAGCCAATGCAGTTGAGAACGTCGCGGGCCTCCTACGTCGCGGGCATGCTGCCGCGCATCACGAGCGGGCAAACTCGAATGCCCACCAACCAAGACACCGGCGAAGAAGAGTGCGGAAACTTCGTCTTCCTGGCAAGCTGCCCCAGACCCCACACGTGCCCTCGTAGGGCAAACCACATCACGGTCCCACCGAGCGGGCCCCGCTTCAACAACCTGCGAAACGTCAGAAACGAATGTGAGCGCATCTACAACGCAAACAAACGACCCAACGACCCGGATTTTCGATAAGGAGGAGAGGTCACCTCCGGACGTCTCCTCCATCCAATGAACACTGGAGAAACCAACCCCAGACCGTCAACTACCTGACCCCCCGCCGCAAGACGAAGAACCACCCCCAGCGCTCGCATCGCAACTCGAAGAAAGACCAAGCACCTCCCACGCCTCGCCCGACCAAGCGCGAACGCAAGCACAAACACAAATACCCCCCAACGAAGCCAATGAAAAGCCCTCGCCACCACCCGATCGTCGAACGCGCCAGCAAGAAGCCCTTCCTCCAGACGATCAACGAATCGAGCTCCATCGCCCCGCTCGAGCCTCCCGGAGACGAGACCCGGACAGGACCCGTCGACAGCCCCTCCCGCCGAGATCGCTCTCGAAGGCAACGATCGAGCTCGACCCTGCCACCGTCCTTCGCCCTCCAGAATGACAAGCCCGCCATCTCGACTCACCAGGGATCGACCCGAACTCCTCCCGCGTCGACCACTGTCACCATCCTGATCCCTCCGGGCCAACGTCCAGCCCCGCCCTCCGGACCCCGATACGCTGTCGAGGTATTGCACCCGCTACGCAACGAGTGCCTGTCGAGGCAGCAAACCTCGACGCGCGGCCCAGCCACCCGATCGCCCTCGAGCCGTACGCCCCTCGCCCCGAAGAAGAAGAAGAAACACCCCCTTGACCGGCGAACAACCAACGCCGAGACCTCCACGTTCTCCAACGACCGCCTCCTGACCCCGGCGATCCTCCAAGGGCTCGACGACGACCTCGATGAGCTGCCCGACCTCGAGGAGCCGGAGCCCAGCACCTCCCACGGCACGACCCCCCCGCCTGGCTCGTCCAGACCCTCCCACCGGACGATCCCGCGAGCCGAGGTCATCGCCGCCCAAACTGCCATCTACGATGACATCCAACGGCGTCGAACGCCATTCCAACCCAAGCCCGATCCCCAGATCGACACTCGTCCCACCAATGACGAGAGGACCCCACTCGCAGCCCAGCCCACCACAATCGAACCGGGTAAGAAACCATTTGCCCTGGGCGACGATGAGTCCACCACCCCCAAGATCGCTTCGGCCACGGAATCGATCTCCCTCTCGGACACCTCCGAGTCCTCTGCATCACCTCCGACCCCGCCACCTCCCTCGCCTGCCCACGCACGACGCAAGCACCGCTCGCCCAGCCCCTGCCTCGCCAGAGCTTTCCGAGTCGGTACGTACCTCAGACACCTGCTGAAACGCCTCAGTGTATGCTCGTGCGGAAATCGCGAGGGAGTAGTCCACAGGGACACCTCCCACGGTGCACCCCGGCCCTAATCCGTTTGTGCGGTGTCCCGACACACCCTCGACGGCCAATGTATCGCCCCTTCACCCGTTTGTGCGGTGCTCAGCCACGCCCTCGACGGTCCATGACGAGGGAACTGTGCGCCGACACATTGTTTGCCAGTCGTCAGGAATAGCCTGATCGACCCGGAGTCCTACTCCACCCGATTTCGGAGAATCGGTTCACACGCTCTCAGTTAGCAACCTCAGTAACAATAGCATCTTCTCTCCGATCGAACTCACCTTACAAATCTCTATTTGTAATCCAACTCGTCTGCCCTCAGGTGATTGGAACGAGTTCATGACGATCGTGAGGAAGACCGCCACTGCCCCGTGCCCCACCCCAGGACACAGCGAATTCAGATTCGAGCTCACTCAATCTGCAGCCGCACACAACTCAGCTGTCCTCGCGAAGCACAGCTATGATCTCGACAAGGCGATCCGAGCGAACCCAAACTCGATCGTCTCCCCGGGCTCAGAACTCCGCCCGATCTCTCAACTCGACCAACTCCTCGCCCACCACCCAAACTATCCTCGCTTTCGTGCGAACTCGATCGACGGGATCAGCTACCCCGCGCAAGAGATTGACGAACGAACTCGACTGAGCGACTTAGAAACGCAACTGGCTCGAGGAAACCACAAATCTGCACTCACCCCAGAGGCAGAGCCCATCGTGAACAAATTGTTCAAACAAGACGCCGAATTGGGATACCTGATCACCATCACTAAGACGTGCATTCGCAAGCTGAAACACGCCGAGGTATACCCCCTGGGCCTCCAGCACCAGCTCACGATTGACGAAGCCGGAAACCAAATGCCAAAGAAACGTGTCACCCACGACCTGTCGAATCAGAAGAAGCGAGGACGATCAATCAACCAACGCATCGACGAGGAACTCATCCCCAGCACGATGTACGGACACGCCCTCCAACGATTCGCTCACCTGATCCACCACATTCGCCGCCAGAACCCCAACGAACGGATCCTCATCTGCAAATCAGACTTCGAGAAAGCCTACCGCCGCCTCCATACCAACGCGGAGATTGCATCAAAATGCATTGCGACCTGGCACACAGAGAAGAACGATGAGGACGAAGATGGCAACAATTTCATTGGAGCGATATTGAACAGATTACCTTTTGGCTCCAGCCCCGCCCCAGCTGAATTCTCGATAGCATCCGAGATGATCTTCGACCTCGCCAACGACCTGCTTCACTGCCCACACTGGACACCCGCAACGTTGCCCTCGCCCCACGATAACCTCCTGCCACAACCCGCTCGTCTCGCGGACGACATCCCCTTCGGCCACGCCCTGGAACCGGACGTCCACCTACCACCCTCCCAGAAGGCAGGTGTCGACGGCTTCATCGATGATGGCGCTGTCGCCGTCCTAGACTCAAACGAAAACCAGCCAATGGTAAACCGAGCGCGACAGGCCCTCGGAATGGCCACGCACCTTGTCTTCCGTCCAGTCGCGGACGACGAACCAATCCAACGGCCCGACCCGCAGTCGCTGCGAAAGCTAAAGGCCGAGGGCCAACTCAGGGAGACCCTCATCTTCCTCGGCTGGGAGTTCCAAACGAGGCCTCTCCTCATAGCCCTGCCCAACGACAAAGCCCGTGCCTGGACCCGCCAGATCATTCGAACCCTCACGATGGTCTCGATCACCTGGGACGACGCCAAGACGCTCGTGGGCCGACTCAACCACGTAGGCTACGTCATCCCCTCCGCTCGCCACTTCCTGAACCGCATACGACGGCTCGAACGCATCGCCGATGCCCACGGCCGGGCCATGATCACCGAAGGAGCCCGCGACGACCTCCTCCTGTGGGTCAAATTCCTCCGCCGCGCCCGCCGCGGCATCTCGATCAACTCGATCATCTTCCGAGTACCGACCACAGTGACAGTATCCGATGCATCTGAACACGGAATGGGAGGTTTCGACCTGCGATCGGGCCGAGCCTGGCGATACGAATTCACAAAGGAAGAACGCGAAGTCTTTACACTCAATCTGAAAGAATTCATCGCGGCAATCATCACGGGGCAGCTCAACTTACCTCACGACACGTGCCCGTTCCCCTGCCTCCTCGCGATCGGCGACTCGACCTGCTCCGCGGGATGGCAGCACAAGTCCAATTTCGACCCCGACCTTGGACCGATGCACGCTGAGGCAGCTCGTGAGATGGCGAGGACGATTATGATGCACGACGCATCGGAGTACTCACAACACATACCTGGCATATCCAACGTGATCGCGGATTCCCTCTCCCGCGACTTCCACCTCACCGAGGCCCAACTCATCTCGATGCTCTATGCCACTAACCCTCCTCTCCTTCCCCCGCAGATGAAGATCGAACCTCTACCCCCAGAGCGAATCTCTTGGATTGGATCGCTCGCTCGGAAGAGGCCCAAAAGGAAGGTGTTACCGCAGCGACACACTCCCAGTACGCTCGCAGCTGGCGTCACTGGCTGGCGTTCCAACAGCAATGCGGCCTCTCCGACCCCTATATGGACAACCTCGACCCACCCGACAAAGTACAGCTCCTCGGCGCTTTCATGCACGCCGTTCGATGCGGAACGTTTAACCCTTTCCTGCCTAGACATAAAGTCCGGACTTCTACGTAGGAATAGTACAATTTAATCCACGACGATCGCGCATTTCGGGGACCACTTGTCGCAAGACCATCAGCCACGTGGCAGCGACAATTGTTGAGAGTGGTCGGGATGACCCATCGAAGACCACCTCCGGAAAGACCGCCATGAGAATCCTCCGCCAAGCCAAGACCTATTACGATCAAGACCCTCCCGCTCGACACCAGAAGGCACTGCCGCCCTCGGTCTTCAAGCTCATCGTTGAACTCGCTGAATCGCCACGCGAGAGAGCCCGAGCCACGCTCGTCGCTGGCGCCCTATTCTTCGCTTGCCGCAGCTGCGAGTACACGAACGTTCCCCAGAAGGAACGCAAGACCCGTCCCATCCGAGCCTGCGACGTCGAATTCCGCAACGGCGCCCGGATCGTCCCCCACGAAGACCCAAGAATCCACGACGCCGAATCTGTCGTCGTGAAATTCGGCAAACAGAAGTCAGGGACCTACGACGACGAAATCATAATGGACAGAAACACTCACCCGACCCTCAACACGGTCCACCTCTGGGCCAAGACAATCACCCGCCTCCGCTCCTACCCCAAGTTCGACCCACAGTGGCCGATATTCACCTTCTTCAACGAGTCGACGGGACGCTTCGCCAAGATCTCTAACACAGAGATACAACAGGACATCAAGCGGGCCGTCCAGTGGGCAGGGAAGGACGAGCTCGGATTCGGCCCGGAGGACGTGGGGACACACTCCGTCCGCGCCTCCCTCGCGATGCAACTCTACCTTCAGGGAGTGCCTCCGCACACCATCATGCTCGTTGGCCGGTGGCGCTCCGACGCCTTCCTCACCTACATCGAGCAGCAGTGCCGCGAGTTCACCAAAGGCCTCAGCGGAGCGATGCTCTCCCTCCAATCCTTCTACCAACTCTTGTCCCAGAGAACCCCCGAGAAAACAACCCGGGATCATAGCAGCGTTTCCCGCAATGCCCCTCGTGTGCATTTTGGCCGGCTAAAGGCACTGCACTCACGCTCCCGCTGACACCGAGTTCGCCTATCCCATCTTGGCCGATTTGCTGTCTCCCCGAATCGCGAGAGGAGACGCCGGCGGCGAGGC
>JALLAP010000936.1:0-11154 GCA_036939355.1 Thalassiosira profunda | reverse complement strand
CGGCCAAGGAGCGGTGGAACGAGGACGCGGAGGAGAGGAAGGCGGCCGCCGCACGGAGGGAGGCGGCGTTGAACAGCAAGGTGCAGACGGACGTCAATTCCGATGGCTTTCGGCTCGCGAAGGACGTGCGCCTTGGGGGCGGCGCTCCCAAGAGGGGCGGGATGTTGCCCCGGCCGTTCGAGGAGGCGGGTCTTACAGTCGGGATGGAGGGGGTTGCGGGGGGAGGCGCCGATGAGGTCCGCCGGAAGATGATCCAGCGTTGCATGAAGGACGAGGGGCTGACGGCGAAGGAGCGGCAGGCCAAGATCCAGGGGCTGATGCGGATGGAGGATGGGGCGCTGTTGGCAGAAGCTGCTCCCGCCGCTGTTACTGATACGTTGCCCGGAAAAAGCGACGAGCCGATGGACGAGAAACCCAGCAGCATGGGGTCTGCCCCGGGGGATAGAGAAGACAGAAAGCAACCTCCTGCACTCAACAACAAGGAGCTGCTCGCAGCGCGCGCACCGACCCCGCCCTCGGCCGAGTGGACCGCCTTCCTCCGGCGCACTCCCCGCTGCGCCGGCGCCGAGGGGATTCGCGACACGTCGGTGTTTCGCCAAAAGATGATGGGTGCGGCGTTCGATGGGGCCTTGCCCAAATGTCTGAAGCGGCTGTTCAAGGAGTTGGACGGGCTGAAGGAGGATCTGCCCAGCGATCCTAACTGCAGCATCTTTCTGCGCTTCGACGAGGAGACGCCCCAATTCATCCGCGCCCTCATTTCGGCACCGCTCCCAGGCCCGACGCCGTATTCCGGAGGATTGTTCGTCTTCGACATTTACGTGCCCAACGACTACCCGCAGAGCAACCCCAAGGTGCAGCTGCTCACCACGGGCGGAGGCCGGGTGAGATTCGGACCGAACCTGTACGCGGACGGAAAGGTCTGCCTCTCCCTCCTGGGGACCTGGTCGGGCCCAAAATGGAGCCCGAAACATTCCTCGCTTTACCAGGTGCTCATCAGCATCCAGGGGCTGATTCTGGGCGTAGAGCATCCCTACTACCTAGAGCCCGGCCACGGTGGCTGGGAGGGCGATGTGAAGGACGGTAAATTCCAGGTGACAGGGCAGACTTTGGCCGGGGCGAAGGTACAGCAGGAGGTGGGCTTGCCCCTTGAGGTCATTCTTTATGAGGATGTGCTTCGAGTGGGCACGGTAAAATTTGCAATGGCGGATCACCTCCGCCAAGCCCTCGAAGGTTCATCGTCCGGTGCTAAGAGTGGCTTGGAGCCATTCAGCGAAATTGTCCTAGCACATTTTGGCGAGAATCGAACCTCGATTTTGGCCGAGGTGCGGAACTGGATGGACGATGTCGCCCTGGGCCGTAATAGGAGCAAGGCGCTGGGCAAGAATGCCAAAGGCTCGGGCGTGCTCCAGATCGATTCGCTTCGCAGCCTGCTTCCCAAGCTTGAGGCGCTGTTGGACAGGGCCTCCGTGCCACAATCTAGCGACGATGCTGAGGTGCAAATGGACGTCGAAGAGGAGGATTCGAAGCCTACCGCACGGCCGTCCGAAGAGGATCGAAAGCCAGCTGCGAGCTCAAATCAGGGCGCGAAGGCGAGCGGACTGGACGCACTGGAACAAAAGAGGCAGGAGATGCAGGACGCGGCAGCGAAGGGCGATTTCATTCTCGCGGGGAAGATCCAGGGGGAGGTGAAGCGGCTGGAGGGCCTCAAAGACGCCATGCAAGAGGCGGCGCTGCAAAACGACTTCATCCGCGCTGGCCGCCTCCAGGCTCAGTTCAAGGCCCTGACGCAGGGCAACGCGTCTGCCGCCTCGAAGGTCAATACCAACCAACAATCGACTTCCGCGTGGGACGACGACAACGGCAGCGATGGCTGGAGTAACGAAGGGGAGGAAGAAGACGATGGAATGGACTGGAGCGACGACGACGAAATGGGGGGAATGGGCCCGCCGCCTGGAATGGGAATGGGCCCTCCGCACGGCCTTGGCTCCAACGTGTTTGCTCCTCCTGGGAAGTACAAGAGTCATGCTGCCTCAAAGCATCATTCGTGGGGCACGGGGCAGACTCTTTCGGGAACAATCGACGCAAAGAAACCTGCAGCCAGAGCGAAGGATGCTCAAAAGGCTGCTCCCAAGGCCTCCATTCCGCCAGAGCAGTTGTGCCGCTTGAGGATTCGCCTTCCTCAGGACAAATCGGTGGTCGAGGACTTTGACAAAGACTCAGCCCTGTCGGAAGTGTATCGTCGCCTGGAGTCCCTCGTGCCGGAGGAAAACGGCAAGCGCATCGCCGTTGCGGGACCATCGGTGCCCGGCGGGGCCTTTTCTCAGCCGCTGTCGTCGGCGGGCTTCACCCTCCTTCTCGCCCGCCCCAAACGCGAGTTCAGCCTCGAAATGCACGGAACGAAGAGCCTAGTGGAGCTCAACCTCGCCCCATCGGCAACATTGACCGTGATGCATTGTCGCGAGCGCGGCGTCATGTACCGGGGAGAGGTCGAAAGCCGCCTGATGGCGGCACAGGGGGATGCGATGGACGTTGAGGGTTTGTCTTACGAGGCGTTGATGGAGGTGACGGAGCGAGTTGGCAAAGCGGCGCCCAAAGATGGGGCCGCCTTTCTCACGCTGACCATGGCAGAGTTTGACGCAAGCACCGCGAAGTTGAGCCCAGCCGCTTATCTCGCAGGTGTAGACGCATCGGAGGATCGCCAATGCGCAATCTGCCTCGGTGAGTATGACGCATCGGACAACACTCATTCTCTTCGGAAAGTGAAGAGTTGCGGGCACGTGATGCATTCTGGGTGCATTCAGACGTGGCTCCAAACGAACTCGTCCTGCCCTTTGTGCAAGACACCACTCGTCGGGGACGGCGTGAAGGAGATGTGAATTACACTGCTGCGAGCAAGCTAGCTATTTCTCCGCAGCTTGAGCTCCTCTCTTTCTTGCAATGGCGACAATATGCCTATGAACTGGAGCGTATCTCTTTCCTTTTGGCGTATGGTAGAGCGTTTCGCAGCGCTAATTCTGCATACCGTTGCAAACAAGAGCGTGCATTTCCTTATGCCAACGTGCTTTCTCTCTTTCTTTCTTCCTGTGATGTCCACTCCATTCGCATAAAATTTGCAGCCTCTCTCCAAGCGTCTCGGCGTCGTGGCGCAACGTCGAGCGAGACGTGAAGCTCTTTTGCTCCGAGCTGGCGCACATCCGGATGCGGAGGTACAAGCAAGAGCTGCGAGAGCACAAGAAGCAGCTTGCCCCCTCGGAGGACAAGAAGTAGCTCGCCCCGTCGAAGCTGTATTGCGTGGCCACTATCCGGCGTGGAGACGCAGGCAACAACCAGGAATTGGTCGCCGATCAAGTCAAGCTGGAAGTCTGCGAGTAGTCAATAGAAAATGGGGCAAATTGTGACGCTGTTTGCCCCGGGACGACTTTCACCGTGCCCAAGACTTGAGCCGGACCTCCGTCCTCAGCACCTTCACGTCTCTTCCGCCGTTTCGGAGCTCCAGCACCTCGCTCGCGCCCAGTTTCCCCGCCTGCGACTCCGTCCGCGACAATCCCACGTCGATCCGCCACGCCTTCCCGTTGCATATGGACGATATGCCCTCCCGCCGGACGGTGTGCCCCACCACCATCCGATCGACCGACAGCTTATTCAACAGATGGGATAGTTCTTCACAGTGCGGATGGGCGTTGCTCTCCTTGTCTGAGTATAGGCGGGACCAGATTGGTCCGTCGCCCCGTCCGATCCAGGGCGGCTTGTCGCCGTCTCCCGAGAGCCACGCGTGGGCCTCGCGGTCCATTTGCTCCAACGATCCGCCGGCGCGGTCGAACGCCGTTTCAGAGAGGGAGCCGTGCACGAAGAGCGTCTTGTCGATGACATAGGCGGCGTGCATCCAGGATGGGAACGGCAAATCTTTCAATTGATCAATTTCTCTCCACAACTTGGGAGCGTTGTGCAAGTCGTGATCGCCGGCGGTGACCGCCACCGCACCCCCAGCGCCTCTCGCCTGTCTCTCAATATCCACAATGTATTGCAGCGTCTCCCCGTCGCGCGGCTCGGCCTTGTTGAGGAGGTCGCCGATCTGCACTGCCACATCCGACCCGCCAATCCATGTGGTGCCCTCTTGTGCATCGACGAGGCGCGCCAGCTGGAGGGCGTGCACGAGGGCGGCTTTGTCCCCGTGAATGTCTCCGATGGCGACGACACGACGGCTTGCAGGGCCGCTGATATTGGTGCCGCGCAGCTTGGCGGCGAGGGCGCCCGAGTTGCGCGATGATGATGATGTGTGAGCGCAGATTGCAATCGCAGCAGAGACGACGACGGCTGCGACTACAAAGGGCCAACGCCGGGGGCGCCGCCGGTCCTTCGCGTCCGATCGAGCAGCACCGTCTCTCCCCTGCCGGGGAGCTTGCTGCCGCCGCCGCATCCGTACGTCGGCATCGACTTGCAACTTGCACTTCAAGCCGCCGGATTCAGCGGATTTGGCGGAAAATATCTTTGCGTAAGTACTTACAGGTAGGCGTAGTACTATGCACCCATGCATCACATGCACACGCTCCCATCCCATCACCTCTCGCTCCATGTGGCCCCCCTCCTTCCTCCTATTGGCCTGCGACGGCACCCGCCGCGCCTTCCTGGGCAGCGCGTCGTGCGGCGCCGCCTCCGTCCTGGTCGCTCCTCCGACGCCGCCGGCTGCGGCACAGATGCGAGCGAAGGCAGTGATGCATCCTCTGAGCTCTACCTGGCGCGGCCGATGGGGGTATCAAAGGAGGGAAACTCGTCGCCGCGGCCGTCGGCGCCGCTCGAATATCTCTTGCCGGCGGCACGAGTAGGGACCTACATCTATCAATCGTTGGCCGCTGCCGAGCAACTCAAACAGCTGATGGGCGAGACAGGAGAGGACGCAAAACAAAAGGGAGACGATGCAATAGACGCGCTGGAGAACCTGCTATTGACGCCACCTCCATTTGTAAGAGCGAGCGATCCCACAGTTACGCGAGGCGATCCGTACACCCTCCCGCCCTTAGTCGGAGAGGTGGCCGCCCAGCAAAAAAAGCAGCGCGAGCGGCAACAACGATCGATCGACGTCGGCCTCGCCCCCCAATTGTTCGAGGTGGGCGAGCTGATGGGAGAACGGCGACAGTGGAACCGCCTCGTGCGCGCCGAACGGGCGCGGGAGGACGCCAGCGAGGTCCGGCGGGCGCTGAACATATACACAGTGAGTGTGCGATCCCTTGCAGCGGCTTGCTGCTTGACGCGCATCTCACTCCGTTCTCCCAGACCAACCTGAACTTCAATCCGACGAAGTACGTGTACAGCGGGTCGAGGGACGAGAAGAGCCGGCTGATACGCGAGGACAAATTGCCGACGGCGACGGAGGTCATACGGAGCGACTTGGACGCGCGGGATTTGTATCGTAACGCGGTGCAGACGGCGCTGGACGATGCGCGGGCGGAGTTTGTCTATCAGAAAAAGTATGGCTTCGAGGATGCGTCGGAACTCGTGGGGCTGTTGCGGGAGGCGCAGGCGGCGATCGACAAGTGGTTTAGCTTTATTCCCGACGAGGACGTGCGAGAGGCGTTGGAGGTGCTCAAGAGAGAGCAGGCAGGCTGATTGATGCAACTTTCCGTGTCCTGCCCGCAAGAAGCGCCCATGTAACGAGCTAGCCATGATGCCATACAATGCTTCACTCCCACAACTCTTTGGCTGAACACCAATCTCGGAGCACGACGGAGGTGAATAGGAGATATGCTAGAAGAGGGCGGGGGGAGAGGAGGAGATGAGAGGAGAGGAACGAAGAACGAAGCGCTGGCCGCGGAGAAACACAGAATCTTCCCAGCGAAGGAGTGACCTCCAAGGGAAACCCCGAAGTGACAAAAGTTTAAGTTTGGCAAGGGCGAGAGGTCCGTCTACCTATGTAGGTTGCTTGGCGAGCGGGCTAATGAGGCTGTGAGGAGGAAGGCGAGGCGAATCCGGTGGGCGCGGCACGGTTGGAGTCTGTGGCGGTGGTCGGAGAGCACGGCCGCTCCTTCCCCAGTATCGAGCGCGGCGCGTCAGTCTCTCCTCGTTCGACCCGCGCGTCGCAGTGGCTCTGGTTGCAAAATCGGGGACACACACTACGTTCACGTGTCTCTCGACTCTGCAGCGCCCTCTTAGTCGCCCATTGCAAATCGACATGACCAGCGTCGATCCCCCCACCCGGCGGGCCCTGCGCCGCGAGCGATCGAAAGGGTCCTCCACGGAAGTGCCCCGCGCCGACTTCGCAGTGCGGGGGGCGAGCGAGTCGGCGCGCTTTTTCGGCGCGGACGCGGACGAGGCCGATGAGGCTGGCAGCGGGGCCGATCGCAGTGGTAGGAGCGCAAGCAGAGGCGGCGGCGGAGGTGAGGAGGGGACTTTCGACTACAGCGGGCGCAGCGGCGGGAGCCTGCACAGCGGCCGCATCAGCGACGGTAATCCCTTGTTGGACGACAGCGCCCATTCACTAAATTCCAGCGAGGGGAGCCCCGGCTTCCGGCCCACGGCCGTCAAGAATGGCAGCGTCCGCAGCGAGGACAATGGGAGCAAACGGAGCGGAAGGAGCGGCGAGAGCGAGGAGCATCGAACGTTATTGGCGGCGGGGCAGGGCACCGCCCAGGGGGGCAGCCGGACCGAGGGATCTCCGGCCGAGGCGAAAAATCACAGCTCGGTCAGATCGGAGGCGAAGAAAATGCCAGCCAACCGCGCCGGGCCCTTCGGCAGCGTGAAATCCGACGATGACGACCTCGAAAGCGAAGACAATGCCGGACCGCTCACGCCGCAGGACATTGAGGAGTGGCACTCCGCCCAGTCCGGTAGTAACCTCGGCGGCTCCCTGCAAAGCCTCGGGGCGAAGGGGAGCAAGGACGGGTCGCCGGGTTCCGTGCCCGACTCGACGGACGCCCAGGGGGGAAGCTTCGTCAAAAGAAATGTCAACTTTAATGCGGACGATGCAGAGGCAGACGGCAGCACGGCCAGGGACAAGGCGCTCGCTGCGAGTCGGGGCATCCTGTCCGGATCGGCGTTCACTGCTGCCACCGCTAGCAGCGACGATACGAGGCCGGCGGGCAACACTGCAGCGCCAAACCAGCAAAGGAAACAAGGCAAGCCGTACTTCAACCTCTCCAAGCCGGAAGAACGCCAACAGTTCATGGAAATGATGGACGGCAACGGGGGAGGCTTGGTGGCCACCGGCGAGGCGGACGTCGAGCGAGGAAACGGAACCACCTACAATACCACATCGCCGCTGTTCGAGGCGGCGGACCAGGACGAGATGCCCATTCGAACGTACAAGACGCGGTCGAGCGGGACCCACCACGGGGGCGCCGGTTTGGGCGGCAGGGACGACGTCGATCCGGACGACGAGGAGTCCGGCGAGCACTACGCCTCCATGCAGGAATTGCTCGCCGACGAGTCTGGGGGGTTGGAGCGGGGCATTCCCCGCAGGAGGGGGCGGTTTGGGGGGTGCGCGACTTCCATCTTTGGGGAGAAGGGGTCGAAGGGGAGGAAGGTGCGGATGGTCGCGGTGATGGGATTGTTGGTGGCGTGTGCCGTTGCAGTAGGAGTTTATTTGGCCGTGGGGCCCACGGGCAGCTCCGCCGACAAAAGAGCGGAGGGGGGTCAATTGCAGGCGAGCGAGGGGGTGGGCAGCGCCTCGACTCCGACCGTGGCGCCCAGCAGACCAAAGCTAGAGGGCGCGAACGGCAGCGGGGCACTCCCGGGGGTCCCCACCGGCGCGCCCTCGGCGTCTCTGAACAGGGCCCGGACGGGGAGCCCGTCGCGGAGTCCAACGATGGACAGGCCCACGCCTCTACCAACGGTTGTGGATGACTACTCTTACGAACCCACGACGTATGCGCCCACCGGTGCGATACCGTCGCCGACCCGGGCGCCACAAGGGGATTTCGGCACCGGCGAATTTCCCCAGGGCTCTTCCTCGCCTTCGCCGTCCTCCTCTTTGGCTGTTGTCGACACGACCCAGCCCTGTTCCATCTGCCCCGACGGCATCGAGGGCGGCGACCTCGACCCGGCCGAATGCATGGCCGCCATAGACGCGTACGCCTCCTACGTTGAGGGGTCGGAGGTGTGCGAGCAGGGCAAGATTTATCGGCAGATCTGCTGTCCGTCTGCTTTGGAAAGTGTTAGTGCCAACGCCACCGACGCGAATGCCACCGATGCAAATGCAAACAATGCGAATGCCACCGATGCCAATGTCACAGAGTTCAATGCAACCAGCGCCAACGCCACCTGGCCCTGCTCGATCTGTCCTGGTGGAATTGACGCGGCCGAGGGCGATGCGGTCGAATGTCAAGATGCTGTCGACGCATATGCGTCGTACGACGCGGGATCGGACGTCTGCGAGCAGGGCAAAGAGTGGCAAGCGATATGTTGTCCCTCCGAGTTCGCAGATCCCGGTGCCAACGCTACGAGCCTCAACTCCACGGACAGCGGTGTCAACGAAACAGACTCCAACGCCACGGCGCCCTGCTACATCTGCCCCAATGGAATCGATGCCGCAGGGGGCGATATATTTGAATGCCAGGACGCAATGGACGCCTACGCTTCGTATGACGCGGGATCGGACGTTTGCGAGCAGGGCAAAGAGTGGCAACCCATATGCTGTCCCTCCGCGGCGGAACAACCTTGCTCCATCTGTCCCGGAGGCGTGGATGTGGTGTTTATCCTCGAGTCAGGCCAGTATAACGAGACGCAGGCCGAGGAGGTCGTCGGCGACTGCCGGGAGAAGGTCGAGTTGGCCCAAACGTTGGGCGAGACCTCTGCACGTTGCGAGGAATACGAGGTCCATCAATCGACGTGCTGTCCCTCCGAGGTGAAGGTGCTGTGCTCCATCTGCCCCCAGGGCGTGGACGCGGCGTCCCTCCTCGAAGCGGGCGACTACAATGAGACTGTGGCGGAGGCTCTCGCTGCGAGCTGCCAAGAGAGCATTACGTATCACGCGCAATTCGATGAGGATTCGTTCGAGTGCGCGAACAGAGCAGTCATCGAGTTGGACTGCTGCCCGGCCACGGGCGTCGACAACGGGACGACTGTGGTTGTTTGGGGACCCAACTCCACCGCTGACAATTCCAGCTGGGCATTGGGCTTCAGCGAGACGAATGGAACTGAGTTCAACAGTACAGCCGACGAATCCGTCTATTCCAACGCGACGATTGGCGCAAACTCCAGCGACGTCATGTCGTCCAACGACACTCTCGCGGCCAATTGGACTGACGCTACGTCGCATAATGCGACGCAGGCCAATGCTCCCTCTAACGAGACGCTCGCGGCCAACGAGGTCAATGAAACAACCTCGGTGGACGCAAATACAACCGATGCCAACATAACAACTCCGGTGGACGCGAACGCAACCGATGCCATCACAACAACCCCGGCGACCCTTCCTGCTGCGACGAACGAGACTACAGAGGCTAGCTGCGCCAGCATCGTTGACATTGCCGTCTCCGACGAGCGCTTCTCCACCCTCGTCGCGGCCCTCACTGCCGCCAGTCTTGTGGACGCCCTCTCTGGAGAGGGACCCCTCACTGTCTTTGCCCCCACGAACGAGGCGTTCGCGGCCCTTCCCGAGGGAACGGTCGAGGCGCTCCTCGACGATCCCGTCTCGCTCGGCGAGGTTCTCAAGTTCCACGTGATTGCAGCGAATTATCTAAGCTCGTTCCTCGAGACCAGCGAAGTCGAAACGCTCAGCGGCGACTATGTTGCTGTGACGGTGTCTGATGCCGGCGCGATGACGATCGACGGTGCCAACGTGGCCGAGGCAGACATCGTTGCGTGCAACGGGGTCATTCAAGTCATAGACAAGGTCTTGCTCCCTCCGGCTGCTATAATTGTCATGCCTGAGGCCACGGAGGCTTCTAATGAGACAACAAAAGATGTCAACACAACAACACTTGGGGATGCGAATTTAACGGACCTGAACGAAACAATCCCAGTGAATGCGAATTCAACAGATGACAAGTTGATGCTAGAGGACACTCCCAAACCCAGCCGCATCCCCAGGGATGCTGTCAACTGGGCCCTCTACGGCATGGCCTCCCAATCGAGCACTTGCTTCGGCGCCACGGCGGAGCGGGCGATCGATGGTGGAAGAAGCCCGTACATGGGCGCCAAATCGATCGCCCACACCTGCCCAGAGGAAAGCCCGTGGTGGCAGGTGGACTTGGGCCAACCGCTCGAGGTTGGCCACGTCCTGATTATGAACCGGTGGGACGACTGTTGCCGGGACAAGCTGAACGACGCCGAGGTGCAGATACTGAAAAGCTCGGGCAAGATCCTTGCGGCACGACCAATCGTCAATGGGTTGAAAGAGTTCCACGTATCGTTCGATCCGCCGGTGAAGGGACGGTTTGTGCGGGTGCAGAAGAACGTTTTTGGGGCCTTGTCCTTGGCCGAGATGCTCGTCTACAGCGAAGTCTATGGCATCCCCAACACAAATGCGACAGTTACGGCATCGAGCATTACACCAGGTGCCTGAGAAGATAAGCTAGGTATGTATCATCTCAATCAGTTATGAAGAAGTAGGCTCAGTTGTAAGCTCATGGGAATTGGGCAAAACCAGTGGAATCCAGCACTGCTTCCCAGGGCTGCAGGCTGCAGGGCTCTAGTCACCTTCAGAGGCTTGCTGTGTGTCCTGCCTACGCAGTAGCTGCCTAACCCTGAACTGCCGCTATCTCTGAAGAAAGTTGCGATCTTCGTCCCCCTTTCGCCCCGCCAAAAGTCCAGCCTGACATAAACTAAGGTGGAGCTATTATGAAAATAGTTCTAGTCTGACCAAACAACAAGGCCGGCGTAGGCAGCAGCTGCCGCGCCACAATTGTTTGTGTTGAAATATGTTCATAGTTTACAAAGCTGGAGGGTGTGGTGGGGCGGGGCAGTATGTCTTGGAGGCCTGGGTATCTCCCTCACAAATTATTTGTGTGGCGCTTCCCGCCCCCCATCATCCAACCCTGTTTCCCCCACAGTTTCGGTCGAGGGCATCTCCCCCCGGCCCTCCCCACCTACATAGCATCCCCTCCCTCTAATTCTCCCAATCGTCCGCCCCCGGAAAGAATTCCTCCACGTGCTCGGGCACGTCGGGCTCCAAATCGTTGCACTCCTTCCCCAAATTCAGCAGGTGCTTCAACGCCGCCT
>JALLAP010000933.1:0-16345 GCA_036939355.1 Thalassiosira profunda | reverse complement strand
CATGTCCGTGCCCAAGTATTCGAGGCGGGCTTCGGACGAGGACATCGACACTCGGTTGGAGTACCTGACGCGGCAGAGCTTGGCGATGCGTAAGAGGATGGGCAGTTCTCCGGACAGTGCCGGGCAGAAGAAGGTTACGTTTGAGTCGGACTACGTTCAGGGCTCGCTCGGTCACGATGACAAAAGGACTTTCGTCAGCCAGTTCAACGATGCGGTGCCGCCCATCGCCAGTGGTGCATCGACAGCGTCCGCATCCTCCTTCGCCCCCAGCCCCAGTCCAACGACGGCCTCCGGACGCTCGTTCGCCATGAAGGTACTCTCGGAAAAGATTCTGGACGGCTACAGCATGACGCGAGGCCACTGTACCAAATGCAACACGGCCCTGGTCCGCAACGACGCGGCGCCCGACGGAACCCCGGCCGAGGAGTGCGTCTACTGCCCCGTCGAGGAGCTGCGCACGAGCGTCGCGCGGAAGGTGCGCAAGAAGGTAATCGCCGCCAACCTCCTCGCGGGCCTCGAGGTGGCCCCCACCCACGGCGGGAAGAGCCTGTGCGACGGCTGCCACAGCCCATTTTTAAGGGACGCCGCGGGGACCGCGCGGGAGTGCCAGGTGTGCCCGCTCCTGGATGCGGCGTGCGTCGAAATGGTGCGGGAGGAGGGACGGGGCGGGGTTGTGGAAGATGCGGAATGTCGCGAGTGCGGCTGTCCCGAGATGTGCACCCATGGCGCGACGAAGTGCGTCGTGTGCGAGGTCCTGGGCGCGCGGCTCGGGGCGGGATATGGCGGCCNGCACCCATGGCGCGACGAAGTGCGTCGTGTGCGAGGTCCTGGGCGCGCGGCTCGGGGCGAGATACGGCGGCCAGTCGTCCGAGGCGGTGTGGGCGCGGTACTCTCCCTCCTGGGCGGCGTCCAAATCCTCCGCCTCGGTGGGGGGCGGCGCCCTGAGCGGCGCCCTCTCCGTCGTGTCCGACGGCCTCTCCCAGCCCCCCGGACTCGCCGCCAGCACGTCCATCAAGAGCAGCGCCCAACCCATCGACCTCGCAAAGATTCAGGAGTTGAAGGAACAGCTCAAGATGGAGCTGGCGAAGGCCAGGGCGTCGCAGCAGGCGCTGGAGGCGCCCGCGGCACGGCCGGCGCACGAAACGCCCGCGCTGGGACTGGGCTACCCGGCGTCCGTCGTCGAGAGCATCGCGTCGGGGTTCAGCCGTCCCATGAGCGCCATCCTCGTCAAGAGCCCGTCCATCATGTCCGCCGAGAGCCCGCCCGTGGATCTGTCCAAGATCGAGGCCGAGCTGAAGGAGGTGCTGGCCAAAGCCGATCAATCCCAGCCGTGCCACGACGGCGACGGCCCCGACCACCTCACCCAGCTGCAGGGGCAGCTCCAATCCGAGCTCGCGCACGCGAAGGCCTCCCAGGCCAGGCTGGAGCAGACCCTCAACCGCACTGGACAGGACGTCAACACCATGACGCGGTCCGAGCTGCAGGCCGAGCTGGAAAAGGCGAGGCAGGAGCAGTTCGCGCTCGAACAGATGTTGAAAAGCACGAAGAACCTCGAAGCGCCCGCGTCGAACGACCCCTCCCTGTCCCCGACGGAGGATCTGCTCAACGCCGCGGCGAATTTGCGGAACCACTCGTATTCGATCAGCCAGCAGGAGGTGGACGCCACCGGGCACGCGAAGGAGTATATTCCTCCGCCGTCGTACTTTCAGCAATCGAACGTTCCCACCGAAGTGTACGTGTACCACATTCCCGACGACGGTGATGACCTTACCGCGGCGCAGAGCCACCATACCAAGTACCTGAAGCGGAGCGAGCGCTATCCCAACCAAAACCCGGGCATTATCGACTGCTGCAGTGGCGGGGCCGCGGAGAACGTGCATCGCGACGCCTTCGACTACGACACCATCGAGACCGACGACGACTACTCTGTCGATATGACGCTCAATACCATGGACGGGGACGATTCGAGGCTGGACTACGTGCATCGATCCAAGAGCTCGATGCGCGATTACCCGACGGAGGACGAGCGGAGGCAGGAGCGGAACGAAGGAAGAGATTCCCGTCCTAATTCGTCCATCGGCCGCTTCCTCTTCTCGTGCTTTGGATGCGGCGACGACGACGACGCCTACACGATGGTCAGCCGGAGGGGCCTTGCGCTGGAGCACCATCCGGCCCCGCATCCTCCCCGGGGCATACTGAGACGGCCGTCCGTGCAACGGAGGGGCATGCACGCGCCGAGCTACCATTCCGCGAGCATGGACGAAGACTCCGCCTACGGCAGCATGATCCGCGTCGAGCGGGNACGCGCCGAGCTACCATTCCGCGAGCATGGACGAAGACTCCGCCTACGGCAGCATGATCCGCGTCGAGCGGGCTCCCATGCAAAGGAAGCGATTGGGAATGTCGTACAACGCGGAGGAATCAGAGTACGACAGCCGCCCTCGGCCGCCAAAGAGCATTGGGAGCAGCCCCAACAGGCAGTACTCGAGGAAAGATGCCACCAGAGGCGGTGGCATGAGCCCCGGGAGAAGCCCCTCGCCTCTCTTCGAATTCGATAGCGTCGTGGGATCCGAGTTCCACCGAGCGAACGCCGTTCACAGCCCCCAGCGGACCTCCCCAGCGGATCGGCGTCGCTCGGATTACAGCAGTGTCACTTCGGACCTGTCGGATCCGAGCGCTGCCAACCGAAGGGCGTATCAGACGTCGTACAGCCGCCCTAAAGTCGAAAGTCAGCTTCGGGCTCTGACCGAGGAGGAGGAAACGTCGGATATGGGGGATACCGGCCGGACAAGGAACAGCGCGAACCGTCGGTATTGACAACGGAAAAGCGAATAGTTCGAGCGCCTGTCCAGTTGATGTAAATAGAAGAATGATAAAGAGCAACAAAGTCTTGTGCATGCATCTCTACAGCATGATTGGAAGAGGGCGCTTGCTGAGGGCAGAGGCAAGCGAGTGTCCCTCCCGCCCTCTTTCCCTCACGCGGCGTCTCACTGCCTCACTTCCGATATTCCGCACTTCCTCTCTCCGCTCCCCTCCCCCCCTCGTGGCCATCGACAACGATGACGACGGTGACCCTCGTGGCTGTGGGCCTCACCGCGCCCCTAGCATCAGCCTCACTTAGTGGCGCGCCGCCCGCGTTTGTGGTGGCCTCCAGGCGATGGGCGAATCTCGACGCCGGCCGCAGGGTTTGTGTGACGCATGCACCGAGGATATTTGCAACTCCGCCGGGGAAGGGCGACTTTTACGACGACGAGGAGCTCTTCGATCTGTTGCAACTCCATCAAGCGCTGACCAAGGAAGAGAATGGCCTGTTAAGCGGCGGCTCCGCGCAAGAGGGCGATGACAGTATCGACGAACAGTCAATAGCCGGTGGCATTCATGATTGGGTCCTCGAGACGCTCAGCGAAGATGATTCCGCGGCAAAGTCTTACCCCATCAGTGGCGTGGGGCAAAACGGCGATCCGGCCGAAGCATCGGCAATCCCTGGCCTTCACGAATTGGTGCTCGAGACAATTGCGGACATCGACTCGTCCTCATCACCCTCCGCAGAGGATGATGGTGCGCCAATCAATCAACTTGCATACGATAACCTGCAAACGCTCCTACGCGACAAAAAGCCGGGCATACGCGCAATTGCAACTGACGTTGATGGAACTCTGTTAGCAGGGCAGGATCTCCACCCCACAACTCTTGAGGCAGTGCTGAAAGCTATCAAACTGAGCGAGAGCTCAAGCTCCAAAATACAACAGTTCTTCCCGGCAACGGGGAAGTCGAGGAAGGGGGCGATGATCAGCCTCGGACCAACGCTCGGTCCGCTGCTGGACAAGCTGCCAGGAGTTTTTATTCAGGGGTTGTATTGCGTAGACGGGGAGGGCAACGTGCTCTTTGAGAAAAAGCTTGAAGCAACGGCCGTCCGGGCTGCGGAAGAGCTAGTGAAGGACTGTGGCATATCGATAGTTGGCTACGACGGAGACGATCTTTATACAACCGAGCAGACCGACGTTGTGGTGCACCTTTCCGAGCATTACGGAGAGCCAACGGTGGAGTTGATCCGGGATGAGAATGATATTGCGGTGCAGCTGGCGGACCACGCACCGGGATGCCACAAGCTCCTGCTAATGGACGATGACACCGAACTACTTGCTAATGTGGTCCGACCGAAGCTGGAAGAGTTGGCCGAAGAACATGGTGCGGTCGTCACGCAGGCACTGCCAACAATGCTGGAACTGCTGCCCGCCGGCTGCTCGAAGGCCTATGGAGTTGAGAAAGTTTGTGCAGCTCTGGGTATCGATGTTGCTACGCAGCTGCTCGCGTTGGGTGACGCCGAGAACGATGCGGAGATGCTGCAAAATGCGGCCGTTGGAGTGGCTGTTGGCAATGCCTGTCCTCAGGCGAGGGCGGCAGCAGATTTCATTATGACAGAGAGGCACGACGAAGGTGGCGCCGGTCTAGCGATGAACTTGTTCGCTTTCGAGTAACATGTGCATTATGTGCTTATTCAACAAGAGTACATGAACTGTACAAGGATGCGTCCGCAGACTAGGCAAATTGCATCGGCAACGCTCCGAGAGAGCACCGTATGGCACGTGCCCGATACCCGTGGATGCCGGGCAAGGCCTCGATGCTTTCCAGCCCCTTCACTGCCCCTGCTCGCTTTAGCGCCTCCTGCGACGCTTGGAACTTGGCCAGGTTGCACAACGCTCCCAGACATATATCCTCCAACGAATCTCGCGTCCATTTCACGGTCGGGCGTGGGCTGTCTCTCACGAATTGCACCATCAGCCTGGGTATTTCCGTTCGAGAAACGAGCAAGCACACCTCTTCAATGGCTTCGTCCGGGATGCTTCCCTCGCGGCCCATGTTGCCGCTCAAAGAATCGCCTCCTCCCTGGCTGCCATCCTCTGCAGCTGCCCCATCATATGTGACGTTTCTCACAAATCCACAAGCCCAGCGAATGGCCTCCCCTTGAACAGATTGAACCTCGCTCAAAAGAAAAGGCGCGTTGGTCACCATCATGCGCTCGACAACGCGGATCAGAGATGCCGGGTTACCCAACACGAGGCCGCAAATTTCGGAGATCCTCCCCTCGCCCTCCGACCACAGATTTTGCCCGCTGGACGAGCGACTTCGGAGACGCCGCGACCCTTTCCGCGAGGGCGAGTAGGGCGGCTTCCCACCGGTAGACGAGGGCACGTGAAATGCCACCGGTCGGATCGCGTCGGCCAAGAACGTCAGATTGAGGAGGCAGATGCAGCACAGGTAGGTCTCCGGGAGATTGGACTGGATCACTTGCGTCAGCGCTTGGAGCAGCGTCCCGGAATGCTCTCCCAAGGCAATTGCAGATTTGTTTTCGTAGGGCACCGAGAGGTTGTTGAGCGTCCATACGATCAGCCGACGGTCTTCGTCGACGCTCGGCTTGCCTTTGGATTGTCTTTCGTCCCTCGATTCTTTCTCGGGGTCGGCTTCTGTCGATGCCAGCAGCGCCGCGGAGAGCACACCGATCACATCCCACTGTTTCTCGGTACTGCACACGAGCGGCACGCGGTTGCGCTCGCTCCCCTTCTTGGTGAGATCGTACAGCTTTTGGAGCGCCCCCGTCCTCCGGGCGTTGAATTCCCGCACAGTCTTCCGTCGATCGTACGGCGACGTTCCCTCGGCCAAGTCCGCCGGCGGAGGGGAGGAGATGCACCGCAGCAACTCGGGCACCGTCCTATTCAGCGACTGCACCACCGAATCCGGGAGGGGTTCCGTCGCATCGTTGGGCTGGTAGCGCGAGGAGCAGGGGGCGGCGCAGTTGAATGAGGCGCTGCCTCGGCTGGGGGCGCTCGCGGCAGCGCCCGAGCTAACACCTGAAGAAGAAGCATCTGTGGCTGCTGGGACGCCGTCATCGTCGTGGACGGCGCTAAGGCTGCCGCCGCCGGAGCACCGGCCAAAGATGGACAGCATCGGGGAGTTGCGTGCCGTCTCAGGCGGGCAGGGATACCAGGGAGGTGAAGGCAGCGCAGGGGGGCGCCGCGGGGGGTGCACCGAGCGTTGGGCAGGTTGGGCGGGGTTGGGGGTTGGCCGCGGAAGGGGAGGGACAGCGGGACGGAGAGAGACACGACGGGAGAAAGAGGTGCACCTCAACAAACCAAAAACAAGCCGATTGCAAAACGAGCAACGGCACTCTCCTCCAGCTCCTCCGCCCCACCCACCCCATTGCCGCCGCCGTCGACTCGCCGCGCCGCCGCCGCCGAATCGACAACCATGCCGAGCATCCTCTCAGGAATCGCGGCCGAGTGCATAGGCACGAACGGACAGGGGACGCGATATGTGGAGTTTAGCTGCGTCCACCCCGCATTGGGGAAGTTGTACCTCCCCTTCGAGAAATTTTACGACCCCGTGTCCACCCTCGAGTGGATGCAGGATCGGCCCATGATCCCCGTCTGGGCGTGCATCGCGTACGTCGTCCTCATCGCCGCGGGGCGGTCCTACTTTGCCAAGCGGGATCCGTGGTCGTGGCGCAAGGCCTTGGCCGTGTGGAATTTGTCCCTCTCCCTCTTCTCGTGGATCGGCGCCTTCCGCACGGCGCCACAGCTGTATTACAACCTGACGACGTACCCCCTCCGGGACAACCTGTGCGACGACCCGGCGGCGCTGTACGGCTCGGGATCCACGGGGCTGTGGGTCCAATTGTTCATTCTGAGCAAATTCCCCGAGCTCTTCGACACCCTCTTCATCGTCGTGCACAAGAAGGTGAGCAATTGCAAACTTGGTGCACGAACCTTGAATGCACTCATCATATAACTGATGCATCACCTTTGCAATCCAACAGCCCCTCATTTTCCTGCACTGGTACCACCACATTACCGTGCTGCTCTACTGCTGGCATTCCTACGTCACCACCTCCCCCTCGGGACTTTTCTTCGTGGTGATGAACTACAGCGTCCACGCGGTCATGTACGGCTACTACTTCCTCATGGCGATTAAAATGCGGCCCAAGTGGTTCAACCCCATCGTCGTGACGTTCATGCAGCTCTCTCAAATGTTCATCGGGGTCGGCGTGACGATCGTGGCGTTTTACTACTACACCCACCCCGTGGAGGGGAGGGCGTGCCACATCCGGAAGGAGAACAACGTCGCCGCGTTCATCATGTACGGGAGCTACTTTTACCTCTTTGCGCAATTCTTCGTCGGAAGGTACTTCCGGGTCAAGGCCTCTTCCTCCCCGAAGAAGAAGAAGAAGGTGGTCTAAAAAAGAAAGGATGGGCGGCATTGTCCGAGAAAGCTACGGTCGGCGGAAGGCTACGCTAGAGGTGTTTTGTGGTATGTGTTTAGGGGCCAGGAAAAGAAGCGTGTGTGTTCAAGGTTAACGGGTGGGGAGACAGAATGAGATTGCTGTGAGGCAGTGTTGAGATTTCCGGCGAGGAAGGCGCCAGTGCACACGCACTGTGCCAAATATCAATTAACTCATCAGTAACACTTTGCACCAATAATCGGACCTGTCCAATCAAGAAGAAGAAGATGCCAAGCCATTATTAAGTACTTGTCATTAATCGAGGTCGCATTGGCTCGACGTCACGCTCGTTATCGAGGGATTCGGCTCCACTGTCTTTGGCTGCTCCTCGTCAATGGCAGCAGCAGCTGTTGGTGTTCCTTGTCCTTCGGTTTCTGCTGCTGTTTCACCCTCGTCTGCTGTTGCATTCTGCCAGAGCTCTCCCCGCTCGGGGTCCCANTTCGGTTTCTGCTGCTGTTTCACCCTCGTCTGCTGTTGCATTCTGCCAGAGCTCTCCCCGCTCGGGGTCCCATGTGGACATCGGCGGAGGTTTTGTCTCCGATGATGCCGTGCCCTCCTCGCTCTCTGCCGCAGTTCCATCGGATGCGCTGCCCTGCTGCGCCGTTGGCGGTTTATATCTATTGTTGCCAGCACCTTCACTTTCGGTTGCACCGTAGCCAGAGGCCGCCCTATTGACTGCCGTATCAAACTCGACCATGCCGGCATTCTCATCCACCTCCGAAATGCAGAAGATTGTGCAACACAAGCAGCACAGGACGACGCCCCCGGCAGCCAGGAACGGAGATATGATCAGCAAGTAGGAGTAGTCCGCACCTTCGATTTTGGCAATGAAGATGCACAGCAAGACAACGAAGAAGCACTGCGAAGCGCAGGTCCCCGCCGCCCGGTATGCCGATTGTGCCACTCGTGTTTTGAGTTCCTCCCTCTCCTCGTCCGTCAATGGCTCGTCCATGTTGGCATACGCTCCACTCTCCTCGCTAGTAGGATCCAATCCAAACATCGCCGGATCTCTCTTCACGGCCTCGGCCTGCGTCCGGGAGAATCCTCTGAATGCCGATCCCACGATGCACAGCACCAGCAGAAATATCGGGATAAAGACCAGCCACCAGCTCCAATCCAGGCCTAGATCCAAATTCACCACCAGCAACACAGTGAAAATGACGCGGGCCAAGATTCTGACAATGTCCATTTTGGCATCTTCGATTAACCGACAGGCAGCATCGTAGATTGCACCGGTCTTGGCAGGGACGACAATGTACCGTCGGTGGACGTCTTCCTTCTCGGCCGGAGACAGGTCAGAAAACTGCTTGCCAATGGCCAGCTCCAACTCATCGTGCGTAACAATGCTCACGTTGGCAATGATAACCTTTCGTCTCAAGGCAATTGCCTCCCACATGTACAGTGGGATGAAGACCAAGGACCACAGAAGGGCAATGTACCCATCCAGCTGCAACGCCAGCAGCACCTGAAACAACACGAGGCATCCGAACCGCACCATGGCCGTGACGCGCTTCCACATGGGCAGGGGATCGATCCATTCCTCTTCCGGGATGTGATCCGGACGCTTGATCGGGCCCATCAAAATCACCCGCGAGTGGTAAAAGAGGATGAACACGTCCCATACCCAGAGCGGAGTCAAGACCGACACCCACTTCGCCCCCTCGCCCAGCGTCCCGTCGGCCATGAGGCACACCACAATCGGGAGGACGAACACCGCCACGTAAATGAAGAGGAAAATGGCGAAGATCTTGCTCCGATCCAGTATCGACGAGGTGGCGAAGTTGTGCGCCAACTCCTGGGGATCCACGCTCAACGGCTCCTCCACCCACTTCATCCCCCGCTCGCCGATGGCGTCGTACGTCTCCCTCCGCCGCGGATCCGACAGCACTTCATAGGCGTGACGCATGTGGGTGAACCGGTCTCTATCCGCCGGGGTCACGGCCTGCCCCTTCTGCGCCAATTTGTCCGGGTGCATCAGCAGCGATTGGCGCTTGTAGGCCCGCTTCAGCTCCTCCGGGGTGGCGTCGGGTTCCACTCCGAGGAGGTCGTAGAAGGACTCATCCTCGTCGCGGCCCGCGGAGGAGAGGAAGGAGCGGCAGCAGCACAGGAAGAAGGCGAGGTCGAACCTCATATTTTGTTTTTGCAATGTCCAACGCTGTCGGTGCAGGTGAAAGAGGTGCACCTAGTATGTCCACCGAAACGAAGCGCGCGCCGAACAAATCAGCCAGCACCACACCCCCCCTACGCAGTGCACTTCTCCCCCTGGCGAGACTGGGCAACGTCTCAACGCAACTGTTTGAGGTGGAGGGTGCGTGGAGCTGCGTGGAGTCGTCGGGCGGGGAGTCGGTGAATCGTGGAAAGCGATCAAATTTCGGAGGTGCCTCATCGTTCATAGGAATTAGTATGCCACGTCATCTGGATCTCTCTCGGCTCGATCCAAAGCCAAAGCGAGTTGTTTGTTAGTTCTTTGCAAAATGGCGACGTCCTTCGCCCCCTAGAGACGCGGCGGCCAACACCCATTATCTAAGCACGTCCGGCCTCGCAATGAAGATCCACCCGTCGGCCATCCGCTTCGTCCTGGGCGTCACATCCGCCCTCTCGTTGTCAACGGCGGTGGCCTTCGTCCCCCTCCACCGGCAGCGAGCACAAAAAACGCAGCTTGCGTTCTACCCCTCCGACGAATCGCTCAGTGAACGTCTCAAGAACGTCCAAGAAGAGTGGTCAAATGTAAACAAGCAAGGCATCGGCAAGTTTCTCTCCGACGAGCTCGAAGCGGCCGAGAGAATCGTACGCGGAGCTCGGTCGGCCGAGGAAAATGCCGAGAGCGTCATATCTCAAGGGGAAGATGACTATTTGCTCAAGGAAGGATTTCACAGCATGGCCGAGACGGGGAAGCGGCTGGTCGACGAGATTTGGGAGATCCGGCACGAAATCGACGAGGTCAAGGCGGCCAAGATCGTGGAGGAGGCGGCGGAGAAGGTGAGGCGAAATTTGAGAGTTATATGCTCACATCTTGTGCATACACTGCATTTGATGTGCATATCATATGTCACTGATTTTTGTATACTGCTCCAACCAATGCATCGTAAAGGTGGTGGGTGCGGACGTGATGGTAGAGAAGGGTGAGTGGTGTTGAAGAGGGTTGCCCCTCATCTGCCATGTATCCCCAACTAACTTGCTTCTCTCCGGGTTCCACAGATCTCGAAAAGGTTGTGGAGGGCGTAGTGTCCTCGCTCGAAGCGGCCGAGGAAGTAGTACAGTCCGCGATTGCCACTGTTGCTTCAAAGGAAGGACTCAGCGAATCCACGAAAACGGCATTGACAGAGAAGCTGGAGGATAAGGCGAGAAACATTGAGGAATCGATCAAGGTGGCCGACTCGGTGGCCAAGACGGCCAAGGAAATATCAATTGAAGATGCGAGGATCATGACCGAGCTCGAAAAGACGGGCGATCGCCTCTCGCAGGCCATCGATGCGACGGAATCGCTCACCGAACAACTGAAGGGCACAGAGGGTGGAGCAGCAGTCGACGCCGTCTCGTCCACCGTCGATCAGGCGGCAGCCATTGTGAAGGAAGATCTCGGCGCCACGGAAAGCATTGCGGATGCCGTGAGGCAGAAGGTAGGGCTTGAGGCCGAGGCCGTGATGGCTATGGACGAGAAGGCGGCCGATTCGGTCAAGTCTGTGCGAGCGGCGAAGGATTCGATTCAAGAGTCGCATGGTGGCGATGCTAACTCGTTGGCAGAGGCGCTGACAAAGGACGCAAAGGAAATACAGGTGGATGCCACGACCGCGGAACGGCTGGCCAAAGCGATCGAAGAGGATTCCTCAAACGACCAAGAGGCTTTGGCAGCGCTCGAACGTTCGTCAGTAGAGGTAAACGATCTTTTAGAATCGGTGACCGGGGCAGTTGGCAAGACTGCCGATGCGGTGGAGGGGGAGGCGTCCGAGAGCGTGATGGACGCGGTCGAAAAGATCGAGAACGAAGCTAAGGAAGTGGGGGACTCAATAGACGCGGCGAAGGAGGCGGCAGAGGAGAAGAGCAGTGTGGCAGAGACTGTGGAAAAGGAAGATTTGGCAGAGACCAAAGCGGAGATCACGGTGGACTCTTCATCTGCAGGAAGCGAGCCATCAGAGTCAATATCAACGGCCAGCATAGATGGCAGTGGGGGCGTCGAAAGCACGGACGTTCCCGAAGTACCAGAAACAACTGCTCTCGTCAGCGCAGATCACGGCGGCGAGCGCCTAGGCGATGCCATGGCGAGCGCTGCCGATGCATCGCAACACGCGCCTGATCCTATACCTGATGCGATAGAAGTGGCATCTAGCTCGATTAGCAACGGAGAGCTGGTGGGCGCGGTAGCGAGCGCCGAGGCTCCGGAAGGCCTTGGAAATATCGTGGTGAGCGCAGCGGGCGTAGTTTCGGACATCAGCGACTCAATATCTTCGTCATCGGAGGCAGCCCACGATGCGGCCGCATCGGCGATGGCAGAGGTGGCGACGGCATTCTCACTGTTCTTATAAAAGTTAACACATCTGTCAAATGCCACATGCCGGCGGAGGAGCTGTCACGGATTATTGTACTTCTCGATGCCAAAGCCAAATGGCTTGTCTTGCGGTAAAATCAACGTAGGCGCGGGGGTATCTGCCTTCCTCGCGAGCACCGGCTTGTTGGTCGGCTTCGCTGTGGGCACCCCAGAAGGATTCTGGCTGGGAACCTCGGTCGGGCTGTCAGTGGGACGGAGGCTCTGGATGGATCCATCGCAAGTCTGAGCAGCACAGCTGCCGTCAAGACTGAACTCGCACGTTCCGGTGCCTCCGCCAACGCCCTTGGCCACCAGCCCAACGTTGTCTCCGGTGCCCAGCTCCACCCGTGTTATCTCCCACCGTGTCTCGTGGAGGAAGGTGCCGCCCGAGATTTTAGCGTTGTAGCAGGCGTCTTGTCTCAAGCACAGATACGTCCATTCCTTCGCCGAAGGAGGACCGACATCGCTTCTATTCGCTGGGCTGTTTCCACCACTGCCACGGGCATTGGGCTCGGAATCACTTGCATTGCTCTCATCCTCGTCGTCTTGTTTTTCGCCAAACTTGTTGCCCCAAGTGATCGTACCACTGCTCCCTGACACCAAGCCCTTCTCAGGCGAGTTGTTGACCGGGTTCGAACCGGCATCCTCTCCGCCCACCACCTCCGAGTCAATCTCGTCCGGTCCCAGGATCTCGACCTCCCCGTTCGCGTCCCATGTGATCGTTCCGGCCGGTCCGGTGATGCTCCCGCCCAGCGTCATCATGTCCAGCTTCCTCCCATCGACATCTCTCTGGAAAGTCTTGGCGTGAGAGACGCCCATAACATTTGTGCCAGCTTCGTTTGTGCCAGCTTCGTATCGCATCACGTCTCCCATGGCGTTTAAGGTTCCTACGAACGCGGCATCTTCCACGCCTTTGCCAATCTCCTTGACGACGAGCGTGGTCGAGCCCCACCCGTCGTCGGCGGAATCATAGAGCCACAGACGATGCAGGCTGTGGTTTGGCAGGCAGCCCCCATTCGCGGCCTCGTAAAGTCCAGAGGGAGAGAAGGTGGGAGAGGACGAAGGAGAGAAGGACGGTGCAGGCGTGGTGGGGGTGGGAGTATCGGTGGGGAACGGACCGACCTTCTGGACCGGCGGCAGGGTGGTCACCTCGGTCGAGCTGCCAGCGCTCCCGCCGGCAGAACTGCTCGTCGTCGGTGCAATCGTGGGAGGCGCCGTGGTGGGCCAGTCGGAAGGGGCCGGAGTCGAGTACGTCGTTGCCGCATCCATCACGTCTTCCCGGACTTTGGGCCCAGCCTTGACGCTCGCCAACGCTCCTGCGCGCAGGAAGCCGGCATCCTCCAGCAGAAGCGAGGCCCCCGACGGCCCGAAGAGCGGGTCGGCGTCACGAATGCTGTCGAGGGCAGGCACCTCAAGGCTCCACCACACCCGGCCCTCGGCCACTTCGGCCAGCGCGGCCAGCAGGAGCGCCGCGGCCGCGAGGGAGGTTTGGCGCATATGACGTGTCATGCGGTTGGATTGCCTCGTCATTGTGCCGTCGTCATTGCTCTTATGGAGGTCGACGCCCGCGTAGGTGATAGCCCGCCTCTGTCTTCCTATTTGCAAAGTTGAATGAGGGATATCCTGGGCTTTGTAGTTGCATTGCTCGATCCTCTCCCGAAAGCAGGGACACCGCCACCCATAATCACATCATTGTCAGGGGCAGAGCCGCACCTCCGCCGGCTCCGCTCCAACGCACCGAAAGTGGACAGAATCGGACACAGCCGGACACAAAGATCTTTTCTCGATTTCCCGCCACTTTGACGCCCCTTTGTTCTTTTTGCGCACGTCTTTGCTCTCTCGATTCCTGCCCGCCTCTTCGGGAAGCTGAAGGCGACGCGCTGGAGATGAAGGCGGAGGCCGGGCGGAGTCTCCTCATTTGCTCGTGAGAGGTCCGAGGATCGATGGTCAAGACGCATCCAACTCACAACATCGTAGCCGAACAAGCCGTAACATTTGCAATGGAGGAGGCGATGGGGACATCGACGGGGGCTGGTGGTGAAGCCCCGATGAGCGAGAACGAGGAGACGAGCCATCACGCCAACTTGCAACAGGAGGGAAAGGCGTCCAAGCCGCTGGAGGTGGCGTTGGGCGACGCGGACGAATCTACAGAAATTGCGGCCGACACTACCAACGGGGAGGCTCTTGCACATGCACCGTCCTCTCCCCGCTTCGGGGGGCTGGCCGAGCTCGTCGAGGGCTCGCTACGGTCAATCCAATCGGCCGGGTCGGCCATAGCCCAAGCGTTTGCAAAGGTGGACGCCGAACCCGGCGCTCCCTTTGCAATTACTGCAAAAGATCTATCCGACTTGAGCAACGAGCGCACCCACGGCGCCCTCGCCCGGGTGCTGGAGAAGGCGGCGCAGAACCTGCCCCCCTGCAAGCCCGGGGAGGAGGAGGATCTAAAGAGCGCCCGATTGCAAATCGAGGCCCTGGTAAAGCGCATCGGCACGGACGAAGATGATGAAAGGGCGCACGACAAGCGCAACCCGAAGAGCGACGTGCACAAACGCGATTTGGAATTGGCCGCCAACGCCCTGGCCACGGTCGTCCTGCGCTCCAGGCCCGACGAGGGCATTTCGGACGATCCGTCCGACGTCGACTTCCGCCGGGAGGCCTTTGGAACCAATGCCATTGCCGACAAGAAGCTCGATTCCTTCCTGAAGCTGTGCTGGCTCGCCGTGCAGGATTTCGTGCTGATCATGCTCATCATTCTAGGCATAATTGGCCTGTCAGTGGAGACCACCATCGGACTGGAGGACGGAGAAAGCTGCGGCGCGTGCTGGCTCGAGGGGGCGGCCATTTTGCTGGCCGTCCTGATCGTGGTGCTGGTCACGGCGACGATCGACTACCACAAGCAGTTTGCCTTTGTGCGATTGACGCGGAGCTTGCACGAGACGAACACCAAGGTGGTCATTCGGAACGGACATCAGGTCAGCGTCATCGACGACGACATTGTCGTGGGGGACATCTTGAGCGTCAATTCGCACAACCTGGCGAGCATCCCGGCCGATTGCGTGGTGCTGGGACCTCCAATCAGTGGGGGACTGAAAATCGATGAGAGTTCGTTGACAGGGGAGTCGGTGTTGATCGCCAAGCGCCCTGGGGACATTGTGCTGAGCGGCACCACGGCCGTGCAGGGGAGTGTGAAGATGGTGGTCATTGCCGTGGGCGTCAACAGCGTCGCGGGAAAGATCAAGGCGCAGGTGTACGAGAGTTCTGATCACGACAGCGAGGGCCTCGACGGCGACGACGAGGGCCCGCTGTTCACCAAGCTGGAGATAATTGCCAAGAAGATTGGCATTGCCGGAATGTGTGCCGCCCTCCTGTCGTTGGTCGTGAACTGCATCAAGGGCTTTGCGTTCGGCGACGAGGATCCCAGGGATGTTCTCATCGAGTACATTGTTACGGCGATTACGGTCCTGGCCGTGGCCGTTCCGGAGGGATTGCCGCTGGCCGTGACGCTCGCCCTCGCGTTCTCGTCGAACAAGATGATGAAGGAGCAGAATCTAGTAAAGCACTTGGACGCGTGCGAGACGATGGGGTGCGCAACGACCATTTGCACGGACAAGACCGGGACTCTTACGGCCAACAAAATGACGGCGCGCTCGGTGTTCGTGAATGCTCACGATTTCAGCTGTACCGATCCGGCCATGACTTTGGGAGAGTTTGTGAAGGGGAGCACGGATCGGCCAAAAGCGTCCACACTCGAACTGGTATCGACGCTGATCGCCATCAACACGATGGACGAAACGACCGTCGAAATGAGCGACGATGGGCGGGGAATCCGGGCCTCCACCGGCAATCCTACCGAGGTCGCGCTCCTCGTCTTCGCGTGCACCCTGGGCGACAACTACCAGGACATTCGCGAGAGCACGCGCGGCCGGACCGACAAGGGCGAATTGGCGGATTTCCTCGTGGAGGGAAAGCAGATCAACTTCTCGAGTGCGCGGAAGATGATGAGCTGGGCAGTTCCAATGATGGGGGGCGGCTACTGCATCTATTGCAAGGGAGCCTCGGAGGTGCTGATCGCGAGGTGCACCACTCAGCTGACGAAAGCTGACGGTATTGCGGCGGTGAACGATGACGTGCGGCGGGATATCTTGCAGGTTGGCGAGACGTACGCGCGCCGCGGCATGAGGACGCTGGCGCTCGCGTACCGAGACCTTCCCGCCGGCACTGACTTTGACGCCAAGAGCGACAGCATTCTCAACGCGGACGGATCGGAAGCGCTCGAGGTCGAGACAGACCTAACCTTCGTGGCGATGGTTGGTATCGAGGATCCGTTGCGGGCAGAGGTTCCCAAAGCGATTGAGAAGTGCTACGAGGCCGGCATCGACGTGCGAATGGTCACGGGCGACAGTCCCAACACGGCGGTGAGCATCGCCTACCAGGCGGGCGTCCTGAAGGACTTTCATTTCGCAGAGGGCGCCCACGAAAAGATCGCCGTCAATCTGAAGCCCAACGTGCTCATGGAGGGGAAAGTGTTCCGCCGAAAGATATAC
>JALLAP010000929.1:0-10643 GCA_036939355.1 Thalassiosira profunda | reverse complement strand
GCGCCTCGTCCGACGACGAATTTCACGAGGCCAAAGCGGAGATGGAGGAACCCGAAATTGAGGAGACACGGGAAGATCCGCACGAGGCGTGCCGCGCCCACGCGTTCAACCTGGAAGAAACAATCCGCGAGCTCCGGGCGACCGTCGAGCGGCAGGGGGAGAAAATCGAGTCTCTGGAAGGTCACGTGGCAAAAACCAGCGAGGCGCGAGCCTTTTGGGAGGAGCAATCCGCCAAGCTGTCGTTTGAGCTGCACGACATGCAGCAACTCAAGGAGGTACAGGAGACTGAACTGGGCCTGCTAAAGGAGCGGGTGGAATCGGACGACGACAAAATAGGTACTTTGTTGTCGGAGGTGGGCGACCTGAAAAGCATGCAGCAAGTGTTGGAGAGGAAGCTGTTCACCGCCAAGGAGGAGGAGAAGGAAGCCCTCCAGTCTCTCAAGGACGAAGTGGACCAGCTTCTCGCCGATCGGGAAAAGGCCCTCGAGGAGGCGCGGGCCCTGCGGGAAATGTACCAACGGTCCATCGAACAACACGAGGGCGCGATCACCGCCCTGCGACGGGATGCGGATGCCCGCTCCGACGAATTGGAGCACGCCCGGGCCCTACTACAGGAAAGCGAGGGGCAGCTGCAGTCGATGCGGGACAGGGACGAGGCGCACGCCGGAGACCGGGCCGTGCGGCTGGAAACGATGGCCGAGGAGCTGAAGGGGCAGAGGGAGAAGGTGTCTGAGCTGGAACACGCGGCGGAGTTGCACACCTTTGCGGTGGGCGGGATGAAGCGGCGAATGACGCAAAAGGACGGCGAAATAGAAAGACTCTCCTCGCAGCTGGAAGAGGAGGCGGCGGAGAAAGCAAAGCTGTCCTCAGAATTGGAAAAGGAGCGAGGGCTGGTGGCCGAATACAAACAAACCACCGATGCAATGAAGGCCGACTCTGCAGAGAAGGACAACACAATGCAGGAGCTGTCAGACATGCTGGCGGAGGCAACCCAAAAGCAATCCAAAGAAGATCTTGAGCTGAGTGGGTTCGTGGTGAACAATCTCAAGAAGAAGCTCTCTGAAAAAGACGCCGAGATCGAGAAGATGGGGGCCCTTTTGGAGTCGGCGGCCGAGAATGGGGACGAGATCCAGGGCTTTGTGATTGGGAGCCAAAAGAAGAAGATGTCGCAGATGGAAAGTGAGCTGCAAACGCTGGCTTCCCAGCTCGCCGCGGAAAAGGCCAAGGGGCAAAGCAAAGCGGAGGAGGCCGCCCACTACAAGGATTACGCCATCACCCTGGAGCAGCGGCAGGGCGATAAGGAGATGGCAAACATTGCCAATCAGCGCAAGCTGACGAAACGTATTTTCAACCTGCAGAAGGAACTAGCGGAGCATGAGAGGAAGGGCACTGGCGTGGGACAACACGCGAGGACGATATCGAGGACGATGTCCGCCAGCGACGATGGAACTTCTCTGGACATGTCGTCGATCCTCTTTGACACGGGCGGGTCAGTAGGGTCTGCGTCAGATCATTATTCCATCGACACGTCCTGGGAGGCCAAGCACGAGAAGAATACGCTGGAACAGCTGCTGTGTCGTGTGTTGGCCGAAAGGTAAGACCCCCGCAACGTCTTCACTCATTGGTTTGTTCGTTCACTTCTGACTCTAACCTCGCCCTGTCAGAGATAAATTGGCCATCGAGAATGAGGAGTTGAAGCTGGCCAATGAGAGATTGGGCGCGTCGCCTCCCTCTGGCACAACTGTTGGCGAATACCTCTCTCTGGCCAGGGAGAAAGAGATTGCAGAGCTGCAGAAGAGGCTTGTCGATTTGACGGCCGAGAAGAAGACGTTGGAAAGTTGGAAGCTTGTGGCAGACGCTACTGAGACGAGCGACGACACAAGTAAAGAAGAATGCCTGGTGATGCTGCAATCGATTCAGGAGGAGCAAGCCGAATTGGAGGCAAAGCTCAAGCTTTTATTGGAAGATAAGAAGAAGACTGCCACTCCTGACGATTCGAAGGAGGTGACTTTCAGCGAATTGCCTCCCAAACAGTTGAAGCCTCCGAAGCGGACACAAGTGTATCAACTCACATGCAGAGAATGCAACAACGTTGATCTAAACTACGTCGGCAAGACGAGGAGGGACCTCAAACGGCAGATGAAGTACCACTTCGATGATGTGTGGCGGATCGTCCGAAAAGAACACCTTGATGGTTTGGAGACATGCCCCGTCGCTCCTCCTGACGACGACGAACCAGCCAGTGACTTCCCGCTGTCGCCGTTTGCAAAGCACTTTACTAGGCACTGCAGAAATGCCTCGTCNCGAACCAGCCAGTGACTTCCCGCTGTCGCCGTTTGCAAAGCACTTTACTAGGCACTGCAGAAATGCCTCGTCGTACGAGGAGTGCCTCCGCTGGTGCTCGAGTAACATCAAGGTCCAGCGACAAAAGATAAACGATTGGGAGCAACTTGCCGAGGAGGACGGGATGGTGCGGACCGTGTATCAGCTCTCCTGTCGATGTTGTGTGAGTTCCTTCAACGCTGTACATTCTCCTTACTTCCAGGGCTATCTCATTGCGCTGACCGTTCGTCTCCCTCGACAGAAAAATCACCATTACATCGGAAGCACGTTGGAGACGTTAAAGAAGAAAGTGCTCAAGCACTACTCGGAAATCTGGGATTTAGTACAGAAGGAGTACGGGGACGGGGGCTTTATGGAAGACACGGCGCACCACGCAGTCAAGATGGGGAAGTTTGGGACTTCGGCAGCTCATTTTGCCAAACATTGCAAGCACGCCAACTCGATTCGCGACATCGATAAATGGTGCGAGGCCAACATCAAGATTGAGAAGTGTGAGTCGGCTTCGCTTGTTCTGTGCGTGGGCTGCAATCTTTTCTCGTGCCTGTGCTCACTGTCGCTCTATGCTCGCAGGGGTTATGGTCTGCCGGAACTGTTTGGGGACTGCCGTTGACACCAACCTCAACACGAAGAACAGTTCAATCATGTCATTCAAGGTCGAGCACACTCTTGACAAGGAGGAGAAAGAGAAAAAGAAAGATGAGGGCGACGGAGACTCGGCACTTCAGTCCCCCGGATCCCAGAGGTCTGTGAACACTATGGAGTCTCACCAAAGATCAACAAACACCCTGGACACTCAGACGACTGGTTCAACCACCGAAGGCAGAATTGATAACAACAATGCTTGAAGAGGTGAAGAGAGAAACGTGAGATGTGGAGTGTTTTGTGTGGCGTATGCTTGTAGGCAGGTTTAGCCGTGATGTAACAATAGTTGTTAGATCCGTTAGATAATGTGCGTGGCATCGTCGATTTGCCATTCGTAAGCACTCTCATCCTTGCAGAAAGGGCCCATCTCGTCAGCATCGCGCTCGTAGTATTCGGGGATGTTGCCGATGCGGCCCGTGCCCTCTACCTCCTTTTCCAACTGGTAGTGCTCGATCACTATCTCGTAGAGGCCGGCTTTGATTGGCACATCCTTTGGGTCGATCAATGAGCCCGTAATATCCTCTTCGCTGCCCCACTGCGTGACATCGAGCGAGGAGTAAAACAAATGGCTCTCGCACGGCGTTCCAATGGCCTTGCCACTCTCCAGCCTGTACCATTGTTCCTTGTTTCTGTCATACTCCCAGCTGTACGGGAAGCCAAGCCGCCGTTTCCTGCGAGTCTCGCATTCCTTGTGTGCCGCCAGCTTCGCCTTGGCCAAGTCGGGAAATGCTTTGGCCTGCCTCAGTTTGGCTGTCGTTTTTGTTGCTGAGGTTATGGGCGATCGACGGGCGATTGCCTCACCGCCTGGAGGCACGACAAACCTGATGCGGATCTTAACCACGGCAGAGTCGTATTCGCTCTCACTTGTTGGGAGGTCTTCGAACCGCCATGCAATGGCGTATTCTCCCTTTATCGTCCCTTGGGTAGCGCTGGCATACTTCACAGTGGCGGCTGAGTTTGGGAATCGCGGCCAGAAGAGCATCTTTCGCCCTCCCGTTGTCGTCGGGTAATGGGACACGCCAGCGGCGGACGACGCCATCCACTCAGCCAGAGCGCCCAGCATTGGATGATTCCTCGAGTAGAGGTCCTCGGATCGCCACCAAGATTCCCACATCGTTGTGGCGTTGTGCCTCATCATGTATTCAGGCGTTGCCATACCGAATCCCGCTGCCTTCTGCACAGCAACATTGTGAAAGCCCATGTCGGACAGCGTCTTGAGGGCGTACCTGATCGCGAAGATTCCCTCGTTGAAGCCCTGCCACTGCGACCAGCCCATCGACATTTGACTGCCCCTCTTTGTCAGCTCGCCAGTCTTCGCCATGGCTTCCTTATCATCCTCAGAGACTGCCTTCAAAAACATGTTCTCTTCGCTCCCTGGCCATGTGTGCCCCGACCGACGAAACCAGTTCTTCAACACGACGCACCGCTTCTCGCCCGGGACTATTCTTGAGAAGAGGCTCATCTCCGGTCCAGGCGTGAACGAGGCACTGCCTTTGGGAGGATCGAAGTTGTCCTTTCCGTTTTTCAGGTAGAGGTGGGCAATCCGGTCCTGGATCTTCTTTGCGAGCGCCATTCCCCTCTCCTCATTGTCCTTCATGCCCAGCTTCCGCGCCACGTAAGCGACGCAACGACCTGCTGCCATGTAAAAGGCAGTGTGTGTAAGGAACGTGTCGCGGGTCCTCATGGCCAACCAGTCTCCCAAGCCACTCTTCGACGAGGTGTATTCCTCCAGCTCGTCGTCGTAGCCCTTCTGGTGCATCCCTTCCTCGAAATACTTGTCAAGGAAATCGATCCACCTCACATGACCGGCCATGGACTCCTTCAAGAGGGCAATGTCTCCGTAATGCTGCATGTGCCTGACTGTCAGCACCGGGGGCGCCGTCGCCCAGACTGTCTCCCCTGCCCCGTGTCCAATACCGGCGTAGTCATTAAGATCTTGCCAGACAGAGGTCTCCGTGTAGGCGCCATTCTCCCACTGCGCGTCCATCCAGTCATGAACCGTCTTCTTGTAGAAGGAGCTCATGTCGTAGTAATGCATCGCAGCTGGGCTGTCGGCCACGAGGTCTCCACCGTAGGGCAGCTTTTCCCGATGGGGGCAGTCGGACTGAACGCTCAGCATATTGCTTGCCATTGCGTTCTTCACGAGTTCGTAGCCTCCATTGATGTTCACGTTGCTGCTATCGAACGTGCCCCACTCAGTCACGGCAGTGCGATACAGCAAGGCGTGCGCATTCTTGGGAGGTTGCTTCGAGCAGCAAACCTCCGCAAAGCGGAAGGAGTGCGTCGTGAAGTGAGACTGCCGCGCCTTGGCGAACAACTTGACGTCAGATCCCTTCGGAACAATGTACACGTCTTTCTGCGACAGGATGTCGTCGTGATCGTCGGGAAAGCAGTAAGACCCGCGGGTTTGGCCCTCCTTCTTCGAGACATGCCTCGGCCCACCGTCGTGCAGTCCCAGCCCAGCCGTAAGGACTCGATTAATGTCACCCGTCGTCATCTCTAGCGATTCCCCATAGATGACAGTGGCAAATGCGTCTTCCTTGGCGGATGCCGCCTTGAAGCCGTGGGCGCGGGGATACTTGCCGCCCTCGGGGACAAACGGAGCTGGCACGCCCTCGTCGAAGTGCAACATTCCCGAGAAGGCCTTGCCGTAATCCAACAGCCACCGACCGCCGCCCAAATCGTGAACCTCGTCCGGAGAAATTAATTCCATTGCCATCACCGGAGGTATTTCATTGGGCACTAACCGGCCAATGGGTGCCGCGAACTTCTCCCGCTTTGGCCACTTGATGGCGTCCGCACGCTCCTTCGCCTTTGCCCGGACGGCCATCGTCTCCCAGCGCTCCTCGCCCGTCACCTCGGTGTGATACTCGACCGGCCGCATCCACTTGTTCACCTCCTTGTACGGATCGGCGTCCTGCAAGGAATGGCTCTCGTTGGGCACGTAGGTCCAACCTCCCGGCGTGTCCCATCCCTCCATCTCCCCCAACACGCCCAGATCGACCATTTCTCCCGTGAACAGGTCCGACTCTCGAATGTGCCCCCGCGACACCTGCCAGCTCATTGCGGCATCCTCTCCCGTCGGGCCCAGGACCTTGGTTGTCCCTGAAGAGTACGTGACGATTACCTGCGCAATCACCGTTGCCGGTCCCCGCGGCAGCAGCTTTGGTTTGGCCATCCCGCTCACTGGACGGTGATCCCACCAGCCCGAGCCCATCGTCACGCCGATCACGTTGTTCGTCTCCATGCCCTTCTCTTTCTCCGCATCAAGGAGGAAGGGCGTCACGTCGAACCCCCGGTAGGACACGCGCTTGCTGTAATCCGTAAAGGGCGGGTCGATCGGGCCCGAGGTCGTCAGGGGCACTCCGTCGAAGCTGGCGCGGAAGGAACCCAATCCCGACATGACCAGCAGCGCCGAGGCGATGTTGTCATGATCTTCCACCGCGATCTTCGACCGGAAAAGCGGCAGGGGGCGCCGCTTGTGCCACAGTTGGCATTCCTCCTGGCTGTTCCCGTTCTTCTTTTTGTCGAAGGTGTCCATATCGGACGGGTGGACGATCCACTTTCCCGTCCAATTGACATCTTCCTCCGGTCCCACGGCGAATCGAGACCAGTTGGACACGCTCGACTTGCCCCTGGCGTCCCACGCCTCCACCTGCCACTGCAATATCTGCCCCGCCTCCGGCTTGGTTGCCCCTCCCCACGCCACCGAATCCGGCACGCACTGCTCGTCCGACAGGGTGATCTTGCCCGTATCCCACACCTCCTTCGCTTGACTCCGGACCACTATCCGATATCCCGTGATCGACGTCGCATCCTCGGCCGCTGACCCCTCCCGCGCCCGGTGGGCCCACCGGAAGTTGACGTCTGATGGTATCACCACCGGCAGAAAGTCCTCAGGGGCGCGCGATTTGGACGCCGACGAGGACAGAGGCGGCTCCGGAGGCGCCCCCGGCGCCTTGTCGATGGGCTTGAGAAAGTTGACGGTCAGTTCGGTGGGAATCACGGCCCCCGGAACACTGCTGCGGCTGCTACCACCATCGCTCCCACCGCTGCTGCCACTGCTACCGCCACTGCCTCCGCCCACCTCCAACGGCAGCACGCTGTCTCCCCCTGGATCAGTGAACATCCACCCTTCATCGTTTTCGGTCGCCTTCCGCACCTTCTTCTTGCTCTCCGCAAATCCCTCGAGGGCGACGAAATTGTCCTTTGTGGTGGAGATGAGCGAGGCCATGTCGGGGTGCGTGCCGCTCAGGTGGGTGTGCTGGAAGACCACGATGCCTACTCCATAAAGCGCAACGACGGATATAAAGATGAGCGGGAGGTTCTTGAGGGGACTGGTAGAAGGCGGGGGATTCTTCCGCCGCGGCGGGGTCAGCGCCGGGGCGTCGGGGCCTCCTCCCAGATTGCGCGGCATATCTTTTTGACCGTTGCAGACAAGGGGCTGATGAATTGCAAAAGGGAAGCTGGGTGCACCGTCCTTCAGACCTCAGAGCAGGGCAGCAGCGGCGGCGGCTGAATCTGATGACGAAGGTCACCAACGACCTATCAGCTTCCTCTGGGCGATGCAGCGCCGGGCTTGGATGCAGCGCCGGCTGGGCCTGGCGTTGGAGTGGAGAGGGCAGGCTTGGTGCGTGGGCGCAGTGCGCAGTGCAGTTTGGATCTAAATTTTGGCGATCAGATACGGAGCATTTGTACCGTATCTTGGCGATTTCTACGTGGCGGACCCCTCGGTTGGTGGCCCTGTGGCCACCACCCAGTGTGCGCAGGACAGTGCGGTGTGCACAGCGCAGGCGCAGGCGTCGGGGAATGCCGCTCCACTTCGACCCTCGAACCCCTTTGTCTTTGTCTATGTCCCTTTGTGCCCCTGTCTTGACCGCCGTAAGATGAAGGATGTTTCGCTGATGATGGTATCCTTGCTATGCGCCTCGGAGGCGTATATCAATGTTGCGCCGCCGCGCCAATCAAAGCCGCCTCGAAGGATATCGACGCGCCTCAACGAGCGAGCAGACGGTGCACCGTTCGACGCCAGCAGCAGCAGCGAACACGATGGCGACGAATCCGCGGACTTCGCCCAAAGTCTCTCACAGCGAATCGCCGAGGTGGAACAAAGCGAGTCTTCTTTTGTTGCTGGATTGCAAAAACGGGTAAAGTCGGTTGCAAAGGCTGAGGAATTCGATACATCGATCAGCACAAACGATGGCGAGAGCGTGGTGGAACTGCCCGTGATATGCCTGGACGCGCTGCTGCCGAACCAGAGGATGGCGGGGTCGACGACTGATCCTACGTTTTGCCATTTCCTGCGAGCGATGGGGCTCGGGGGTACTTTTGTGATTAGCAGTCTCAACAATCGGCAGAGGAAGATCCGGAGGTTCGGGGTTGTGGCGAGAATCGAGTTGGTGGATGTAGACGAAAGTGATGAAACAGACGGGAGCGATGGAGGATACTCGATACTATCCACGCCCACCGCGGTATCATTCTCCATCGTGGGCACTCGTCGATGCGAAATAAGGGGCAGCGGAAAAGAAATGAAAGATCGCATTGGCAGATGGCGACGATCGTACGATCCGGACGGGGAGGAATCCAGATTGGGATGGGGAGAGGAGCGATTTGTTGACAAGTCCGAAGAGGTATGTGGCGAGGTAGAGTCAGAAAGCAACACTGACGATACCCGATGGAGCTCGAACAAGATTTTAATCCTCGATGACGCATCTGAGGATGCCGACGCAACAACTGATGCAATTGCAAAGGCCACGTATCTGATACCCCTCATCGAACGGTGGATCTCACTAGCGTCAGATCAGACAACCTACGACAACGTCGACGTCGTGGCTGGGACGAGGCGAAAATCGGGCGTGCCGGGACTGTCCGTAAATGCATCGGCATTACTGCGCAAAGTGCAGCAAGAGCTGGGACCGATGCCTCCTCCCGATCGTCCGACGGCATTTGCAGTATGGGGCGCTGCTCTTATCAATCCATTGCCAGCTCTAGGCGTAGCAACCGAGGTGAGGGGTGCTGTGCTAGAGGCAGATGGCGCTGAGAGAAAATTGGCAATACTGGAACGTGGGCTCGTCCGAAGCATCAACAATCTGGACGGCACTCGGCCGCTGAATATGTGAAGGGTGGGTGCCTGTAAACACAAAGTTACTTGCTGTTGCCATACTTTGGGAGCGTCGACAAGCCGCCAACGCCTGGATTCATCACGTTCAGTGGGTCCATCTTCATCCATCGCTGCTGGGCGTTTTGCGGGGCGTGGTATTCCGTACCGTGGCCGTGTTCGGCAGGCAGCTTTCCTCCATCCTCTTCTACAATGCGCTTGAAGGCCATTTTTTCTTTGTGCGTATCAACGCCTAGAGCGTACGCAATGTCCTCGTGGACTACATTGCACCCAAAGTGCGAGTATCGCATGCGTTTCAATGGTGTGACCGCTGAGGGATCCAATTCCGGTGCCAGGCCACCATTCTTTGGTAGTGCATAGTCCACTGAGATCCCTTGTATATTCTCACCAACGCAGTACATCTTGAATGCGAGGGCCGCAACGAATCGAAAGGCATTCAAGGCTGTCACTTCGAAGGGAGACTCGGCCTCCACCACAGAAACAATCTTTGAGCCCACTGCACTTTCGTCCGCAACCGCGTTTTCGTTGTATTTCTCGACGAAGGCATTCATCCGCTCCATGAACCGATCCAACGTGCCGTCTCCGAATTCTCCCACTGCCACGATGCAGTGATGATCCCACTCCCTCCCCGCCTTCATAAACTTGCTGGGGATGCATTCAGGGACGAAACTGTTGAGTGCGTGAAGAAGCTTGTCGCAAATTGTTGGGGCCCACGAGAAAGGAAGGCCCTCGATCGACAATTTGACGCCCCACAGAAACCCCATCAAGTCCCCAGTGCCCAGATAACGAATCATGTATGTGCCGATCCTCCCTGATCGATCAATAATATCCACCGAGTCCCGATCCATATATTCACACGAAATTGGCAAGTCTTTGGGGTTGTTCAGGCACACCTCCCTTCGGAACGCCAGCGTCGTTTCCATGTCGGGGAAGGACACCCAGAAGACTCGCTTCTTTTCGGGCACGGGAAAGGTATCGTGGACCGTGGCAAGGATCAATACTTTTCCTTCAGAACGGTTGCAATCCTCTCCGGCAGTGTCGGCGTTGTATCGGCTCACGTCGTTGGTGCATTCGCAAACCGTGTTGTGGTAGTTGGAGTCGCTCGCCTTGGCTTTTCCATGCACCGAATCTGAAGACTGGGCCATGTTGCGACGGAAGCCCTGCCGCACGTCGTTGGCGTACGCATCGAGCGCTCCGACCGCATCCTGCCCCGAATGTTCCACGAAATCGGAATCTTCCATGCCTTTGATTCCCAAGCTATTCACTACAGACACAATATTCTCGCCCCACTTGTTTCGCGACACCTTGCAATACAGCGCCCGGTCCGTCCGCGCCGGCCCTTTCCTCACGTAGACGCCCCCGCTGCCAAAAGCTACCCCTGCGGCTGTGGTCGGATTGAGAAACGTGCTCCCGAGGATCGAATGGGATTCGCGGTCGGGAAACCAAGATTGGATTGACGACGCCAAGGTGGAGATGCCGCAGCCAGCGAGGCACACCACTTTCTTTCCGTCATCGATTGGGAAATGGGCGTCGAGTCGTT
>JALLAP010000927.1:0-17449 GCA_036939355.1 Thalassiosira profunda | reverse complement strand
CTCTTATTGATTTCTCTCTACTATCTACCCCACAATTGAGCAGCATGCTAGATGCCCCCCCCCCCCAGATCAAGCGTGGAGAACGATGGACGATGGGGAGATGAGACAAAAGATCGCGGGCGGACCTCAAGCCCCCGAGCCGTCCTGCCCCCTCAGATATCCCCCGCGGCGCTGTCCACCTCGTCCTCGTCAGAGACCACAGTGATCTTCTCAGAGCAGCTCCTCACAACATAAGAAGCAGAGAGTAGAAGCCGCACGTCGTAGGTCGTACCATAGGTCTTTGAGTGCAACGAGCACGCGATCTTCAGCGGTAGTAACGATAATAATAAGACTATTTTTTTGATCCAGTTCCCATCGAGCAATCATCATAGACCATAGAAACGACACCGCAGCAACTTACAAGACCATAAGGGTGGAATACAACTGATGACTGCAACAAAAACAAAGACTGCTGCAGCACAGTAAAAAAGACTGCTCTGGCAGTCTACTAGTAAGACTGCTCAAGCAGTCATCTGGGTCAATCTCTTTTTTTGGTTTTAGCGGTCTTTTTAATGACTAAAATGAAGACTGCTGCAGCAGTCTTTTTGGTCTTTGTGAGGTGGGGGTTGTTGGCGCCATGGCGTGCCCAGATGGGGGGCGCCAAAATGCCAAAATTCAGACCACGAATTCACAATTTGGCCTACCACAATGGCAGTATGGACTTTGGCAGCGGTTCCAACGCACCGGGCACTGCCAATTGGTACCACAAAAGGAAGGGAGGGCGTCGTAGGTCTCTATCCGGTGGCCATCCTCACAAAGACCAAAAAGACCGGTCACGAAAACTGAAATGACTCCAGTGACATGTCGCATCTACTCAGTAGCTTGCAAGAAAACGGTAAGCAGTCTTGTGGATTACTCCCAGCTTACATGACTGCTCCAGCAGTTTTACAAGACTGTTGCCAAATTTTCGTCGCCAAGACCGCTCTCCATCGTTCAAGAAAGACTGCCCCAGCAACATTCCAAGCTCCTGCTGCAGCCACCACAACCGCCCACCCACCTGTCAAGACCACGATGCAGGCCGCCATCGACCCCGCTGCCGCCGTCGCGGGCGTTTTCTGGGCGCTGTTGGAATTCGCCGTCACACTCACCAACCCCGCCGAGCCAGCGCCCCCCCGCGGCCGCGGCATCCGCGGCCACACCCGGACTACGTCCTCAGTCCAGGCCGGACGCCCCGCCGGCCGCCACCGCCCTGATGCGCCCCCGTGGAACCAGCGCAAGAATGTACAGGGGACGCACTCCAACGCCGGCACCGAAACCGCGGACACCAGCACCAACGGCGGGTCCATCTCGTCACAACTCCTGGCCAAAATCGTGGTTGTCATCGGGTGCGCAGACCCCCACACAACCGTCTTCTTCGAGCTGGGCGCAGGCGACGGCCACTCCTGCCTCGCCGTGTGGATGATGGGCCTCGTCCGCCGGGTCGTCTACATGGAGTTATCTCGTGACCGCGTAGAGGCATTCAGGCGCAACCTGCGCCGCTTGCAACGTAGGGGGAGATTAGTGCGCGCGAAGGGCCTCGTCGCCGCCTTCCAAGACGACAAACTCACCCGTGCGGACATCGGGCCTATGCCGGACCCCGTCCGCTTCCTCGGTGCTCCAATCCCGCCCAGCCTCCGTGAAGAGATTGTCGCGAGGGTGCAGAGGCGGGCATCAACGTCGCAGCAATTCATCGACATCGTCCCCGGCGACTACACCTCCAAACTCAGGCGCCGTCGACTTCAGAGCATATTGCACGAGAACGCCGCGCTCTTCTACCTCAACAACTACAATCAACGTGGCGCCAGTTCCGAGACCTTCAACGCCCTTGCCGACATATTCAATGCCAAGGGCGTGAAAGAGGGAAGCACAATCGTCGCCCTCGACGTCATTCCTGCCATCGACTTGGACCTGTGGTGTAAGGAGTCATTTCACGTCCGCCATCACTGCTCCGACTTCTCATGGCATATGAACCACGCCGATCCGGCCGCGATCAAACACACCACTGTCTACAGATACGTGCGATGCCCGGCGACCGGCGTCAACGGTTCTGCTCCCCGGAGAAGCCAACGCCTCGCGCGTGTCCCCCCCCCAGCACCATTCTCGACTTCACCATCGGTGGCCCCTACGACCGCCTCTTTTCATAGACACTGCATAATGTAGTACAATACATCATTACCAGCCTTAGCACGTATATCTACGATCGATCACAACATACACACGCCCCTAATCCTCGTCCTCCTCAGACACATCCAACTTGAAACACAGAGGGAGACGGCGGTGTTCGTACTCCTCGTCGTCCACAAGACTCTGATAGGCCTCCATCATCTCGGGGTGCGCCGCGACCAGTTCCTTCATGAATTCCTCAAGGCGCGCCAGCCTTTTCTTCCCCACCATGCGCAAGGGGAAGTACTTCGCCCCGTCAATTTTCCCCTCTTTGCTCTGATTCCTCGAGGGCAGAACGCTCACACGCAGCACGTATATGGCGCACAACGAGTGCTCGACGTCACTCACGTCCACCCTCTTCCGCCGTCCCAACTTGTGCACCAAGCATCCCTCGCTCTCGTCCCAATCCCATCCCAGCACGATCAGCTCGAGTTTCGTCCTCTCCTTCGTCGCAGCATCCTGAGACGCCAGGCGTCCCTCGAAGCGATCGTTCAGCCACGCCAAGATCCTCCCAGGCACCCACTTCAGCCTCTCGTTCGGACCTGCTGGAACCTCTCCACCTCGCCGCGCGGCGTCCTCGACGCACGCCCTCAGCATGATCTTAGCGCCCACCGTCCCCCCGTACCCAGTTGCCACCTCCCTCACCTCCCCAAAGGCGTTCGGCCAGCACAGCTCCACCGCCCTCATCACAAACTGCACCTGGAAATCTCCGAACGATTTGTCCCGGACCTGATTCATGTACAACTTCAGCCGTGTTGCAATGGTCGTACGATCGTTGCCACCCTCGACGACGGCTCGACGCACCCGCTTTTTTCCTCCGCGACCAAACGCCTCCAGCCACCTGATCAAGTCGTCCACGCCGTCGAACATGTTGCTGAACTGTGGGTGGAGTCCCCTTGGACCCCATTTCATACCCCTCAACCTATGCGCGAACTTTTTCATCTCCCCTGGCATGGGAGCGAGGGTCGCCCACCGAAGGTCGGCCGGACATCCCTCGTGAAGCTGCAGCAACACCGGCGGCATGAAGATGGCACTGACGAGGCACTGAAAGAACACGTCGAACGCCTTTCCCTCGTCCTCTTTCAGTGCCCTTTCGAAGCTCCGCTCCTCCCGCTGCTCGCCCTCGTCCAACCAGCTAGTGGAGTGCCACGCAATGTACGTGTTTGGATCGAACAGACCGAGGGTCGGGGGGTGCACCGGCCGCGTCACTGCCACCTTCAAGTTGAGGTTCACGAGGTCTTGCTCGTACTTGTCCTGGTCATCCGCCGTCCGAATCATCCACCGAGGGGGGCGCAGCTTCGTCGGTTCTTCCTCGGTCACGCACTTCTCGCCGCCCGCCCGCTCAATGGTGGACGCCGCCGTGTGTATGAGCGACGCGAAGTAGTCATCACAGGAAAAGGACGTGAAATCTCCGATATCGACCTCGGCGTCGTCCTCGTCTTCCCCCTCCAACCCCGCGTCGTCCTCGTCTCTATTCGTGTCGTCGACGACGCCACTGCCCACCACATCTTCTCCCAAAAGCCTGGCATGACCGGCCGGACCGAACACCGACAAGGGTTCCCCCCCCTTCTCGCTCGAGAACAGGTCCGACCAAATGAGAAGGGCCTTTTTGTTCGTGTACCTTTCCATTCGCGTGGCAAGGTCGGTCTCCTCTCGGTCCGACCGATTCGTTGGCCTCTCGACGTCGCCCACGCTCATCGGAACGACCCTCCATTGCGGTGCCTCGCCGCCCTCAAACTTACTGCCAAACATGGGGTCGAGAGGACGAAGGCGGACCCAGACTCGCCCCGCCAGGGCCGAAGTCATCTGCTGGCAATGCTTCTCGTTCTTCGCCCAATCGAATGTTTCATCCGCCGCCTCCTTGCCGTGGACCTTCAGGCACTTTTGGTGCAGCTTCGGCAACTCTTCCTCCACCGATTTGTGCATGGCGAGGTACCTGTCCCAATCCACACCCTTGGCGGTCGCCTCCTCCACAACGAAGGGGCCGATATACAACCCTCCCACGAAGCACAGCACGAGCTGGTGCGGCCCCACCGTGTTTATCAACGCCTTCGACAACGAGCTCGTGAACTGCTGGTGGGGCGCGAGGAGGAGCGTCGATCCACTTCTCACAGCCCGAGGATCGCTCGGATCCACGGAGTACATGCCCACCTTGGTTTCCATACCTCCTGACGAGCAAATCTCCATCGGTACGAATGGGCGGCTGCAATCGCCGTCGGCTATATCCAACGCAACACCGATGTTGTGCGCGACGGTCGGTGGATCGTTCTTCGACAGCTCGCTCACCTGGAACACGTCCATCGTTGCAGGTTTTGCGAAGCTGCCATACATGTCGTTTCCCAGTTTGTATTGCGTTCGTACGGCTTTGCGCGGCACGTACGAGCCGGGCTTGAGGAGGGTGACCCTTCCCTCGACGTTGTCGACGGCGGGGCCGACGACAACGTTCCCCTTCTCTCCGCCGCGGTCCAGGAGCATGGTCGTGCCGACCTCGTACAAGGCCTCTGCGACCTGGGAGTGTCTTGCCACGTCCTCGTCGGTGATCCCTAGGCTAATTCCACTGACAACGTAGCGGTTGGAGCGCTCGTTGGCCCTGATGTGGCCGTTGGCGAACACCGCCGTCACGAGTTGTTCGCCTCTCTTCGGCCCCGCCGCCGCCCGCGCCTTTCGTTGGTATGCAGGTGGGTCTCCAACGCGAAGGGACTCTCCAGCAAGGAGGTGGCTGTGAACGTTCGAGTTGATGTGCTCCGCCCATGGCACGACGGGCGGATGGTATCCGTACTTCTCCATCTGTCGTTTCGCTGTCAGGGTGCGCGCAAGCATGGGGCGGGGTGACATCACGAGGCGCGTGAATACGCCCTCTCTGCACGCGAGCTCCGGCTCGTGCAGAAGGCTTCCTTGCGTGCCCCAGAGCTGGAAGTGAGCGTGGCTCTCTCCTCCCATGACAATCTTTGCACGAGTAGGGCCATCATCGACGCGCTTCCAACCATCGTCGCTGTCAAAGTACCCAACGAGGGAGCAGTACGTCAGATTGCGTTGCTTTCCCTCCTTCAGGCCATGACGCAGGTAGACGGCCTTCTTGGGAGGCCGCTCCCCCTCCCCTGTAAATATAAAGCAGTGACTCAGAATCCTCTGCAACATTCCGTGTGACGCTGCCACCATCGAGTCCGTGATGCACTCCTTGTTCTTGCTGTCGCTGTGAGCGTGGAAGGTAGCCTCAGCGCTGACGTGGATGGCAACAGAGTCCACAAAGTCGTGGGGTCCCTTCTCCTTCGACCCCAGCGGCATACGAAACGGCGTCTCCTCCCATCCGACGAAAGATTCTCGATCGTGGGTGGCCACGCCGGTGTTCTCGGACTCGCCTCCCCTCTCCGCCCCACGCTCCCGGCGAGTTGGTGATTCGGCGCAAGTGGCGGTCCGATACGTCCTGTCCTCGACAGCCGCGTCGCAGTCGCTCGTGGCGGGATCGCGCAGGGCCTGCTCAAACTCCAGAAGGCATGCCTGGATTACGTCGTCGGCCACGCCGTGGACGTAGTTCGTCATCGTCAGAATGTCCTTCTCGCACCTGCCGATGTCAAACGTCGTCTCGTGAAGAGTCAGCCTCTGGCTGTTGTTGCCGAAAGTCAGCGCGGGTCGATGATGGATCTCCCCGTCGTTCGGATCCTGCGCCGCCTTCTGCATGAGCCCGGGCGGCGCCCATGTGGCGTGCCGAAGGAAGGCCTGACCACCTCTACTCTTCTTGTGCGGCAGGTTGTTCGACTCCTCTCGCAACGCGCGGACGAATGCGAGAGACTGATAGTCCTCCATCGTGAGGACGTTGACAAAGCGGTCGGGGTCGGCGGGATGGCGCTGCATCCAGAGGCGAATGCGAGGCCCACCCTCGGTGGGACACTTAGCGTCGGGGTTTATGCCCGCGGCCGCGTCCAATGGCCGGCGGCCGCCCCCTGGCACGTCGAATATCCTGGCAGGACAAAGAGCGGGGCAGGTGCTGAGAGTACATGGTCCGCCGCTAGTATCAAACGACAATCGAGAACTCACTTGTTCAGACCAAGAAACACGCGCTCGGCGACGTATGGGCAGCTGAGCCACTTCACCATGTCGTTCATGTCCATCTTCATGCATCCATTGCTGTCGAGATGTGCCGAGGCTAGGTGGCGGAGCACGTCGGGCGGCGTTTGTGCCGCCTCGATGGATCCTTCGGCTGCCCCTGCCCAAAACTCGAACTCGCCGCCTTCGCCCGCTGGGAGGGGCGCGGCTTCCCTGGGCGGACGGTTGGGCCGGCCGAGGGGAGCCACCCTTGGCGCGGTGTCCTCCTCCTCGCTCTCCTCCTCTTCCTCCTCCTCCTCCTCCTCCTCCTCCTCCTCGTCCTCCTCCTCGTCCTCGTCCTCGTCCTCGTCCTCCTCCTCGGCCACCTGAGCCATGTCCACCGTGCGGTTGGCGTCGCGCGCGCCCCCGGCTGGAGGGCCGTCAACGGCCATCGCGTTGGCGTCGGAGCGGGCGGCTTCTTCGCCAAGGAATTCCTTCACCACCTTACGGGTCAGCTTCGTCTTCCAGTAGGCGGGCCGACTTTTAACCTCGCCGGGTTGCTGCCCCGACAGCACACGACCAACCAACGCGGTGAGGGTGGCGCGCAACTGGCCACGATTCTTGATGCGCATGTGGGGCATCGGCCACGCGAGTGCACGCCGCCCCAAGCCGAACAATTTGCACCCAGCGCCAACCCCCACACTTGTTGTGTACGTGGCTTTGGCCCCCAGCTGAATACGCACGAGGAGGGACCACTCCTCGTTCACAAGGGCCTGGAGGTGATGGCTGTAAAACCGCTCCTCCGTGTATCCGCCCAGATTGTCCGGCAACGTAGAACTCTCTTGGCACAGCCTCATCCAGCTGTCCAGCTTGACCGCTCGCAGGAGGTCACCGGGGCCTGTTTGCGCGCCAGGCAATCCCAGAATGGCGTCGCAACAGGCCGTTACATTCTCGGGCGCCACCATCTCCCGGAACGACGCGACAAAATTAACGTCCGTCTCGACCGCCCCGCGGTGCTGTTTGTCGTATTCCTCGCCGAATTGCCGCATGGTGTTGCAAACCGCAGCACACAACGTCGCTCGCCCTCCATCGTCGAGCTCGCCCGCAGGCTCCTCGTCCGACCGAGCGAATGGGGACGCGCGGGGCGTCAAGCGCGCGGGCGAGACGACGGCGGGAATCGAGGCCCGGCGCCGCTGCGACTGCTGACCGCCGCGTGCCTCCTCCCCTTCCGAGGCGAGGGCGACGATGTCCTCCGGAGGGCGTTTCCTGCTCCTCGATGCCGCCGCTCCCGCCCCCGCGCAGCCGGCGCCGCCGGCGCAGCCACCGCCCGCCGTGGCCATGGCCGCACGTCCACCTAGTACACCTTTCCTCCAGGTCACCCACTCGCTGCGTGCCTGCATTCGGAGATGGGCGCCTCGGAATGGCAGGGGGGGCGCAGGAGTTGAGCATCAATAGATACACCCAGTCAGGCAGATAGAATAGAGGCTGCTCTGAAACGATTAACCCCCAGTTTAGGGTTATCTCCCAAAAAATGAGCGCTCATTTTTTGGGAGATAACCCTAAACTAGATCTTATAACCCTAAAGTTGAGAGCGATTTTTCAGTTGTCATTGGGCTGCTGGCATGCAACATCACCCTCCTCGCCAAACCTGAATTGCATCCCTCGCGCGCAGCGCCACATAACCTCCCCCTCACAACGTACCCAACGCCATGAAGACGACCCTGCGCCCGCTAACCCCCAACCGCCAGGAGGCGCGCCTCTGGAAGGGCGACAAGATCTGGACGGAAGTCTCCATCACCATCGGCGGCAACCCAATCCACCACCTCAAATCGAAGTTCGCCGCCCTTATGAAAGCCGTCCCCTTCAAGATCAACTGGATCCCGTACAATCCCAAGTTTCGCGGCGACGACACCTTGTCGGGGGGCTACTATGGTGCCTGCATCGGATTGAGGGGGCTCGACGACCATCTGAAGGTGATGCAGGCCATTTGCCAGCTGTACGAGGGCGACCGCAAAGCGTTCGACTCGGTGATCGTCATCGACGCAAGGCGCGAGATCATCGGCGACCTCCCCGACGACGAGCACGCCCCCGCCATCCCCATGGAAGACATCCTCAGCGGCAAGCGCTTCCATCGCACCGCCGGGGACGACGCCGACTTTGCGCCTCCGCCCGCCGACGAGAAGGAGGACGAGGCCAAACGCGTTCCCATGTATGTGTCCGCCGACGTCGTCCACGTGCCGTGCAAGGCATACAAGGTCTCCCAGTCCGACCTGACCTTTCTCAACTTCTACCACGAGATGCACTACCCCACGATCGTCACGACGGAAATCGACGCCGAGCTGAAACCCTTGCCCCTGATGAGCATCGTCCTCATGCGCCACGCCCATTTCGTCAAATCGTCCCCCAACATTACCCGGGAGCAGTACAACATGTCGATCGACGCGTACCAGCGCGACAACACCATCCGCCCGGCTACGAAGAAGAAGCTGAAGGACCGCCTACAGCGCCGCTACTCCGTCATCGAGCGTAAACGCTACGGTCTCAAGGGTGCCCCCAAGCTGGAATGGCTCTCGGACCCCTTTGCGGACCGGATGAACTCGATCTACGATGAGCACTACAAGATGATGGATGAGCACTACAAGATCGACCACGTAGCCCACAAGAAGTGGCAGAAGATGTACGAAGAGGACCCCATCATGGAGGACGATTGGAACACATCCCTCCAGGCGCTCATCAACGAGAAGTTCTCCATGAGCCTCTTCGACGCCGAGAACGACCCAGACGAGAAGCACGTCCGGGCCATGTTCCGCTACTGGGTGAACGAGATCCCCGTCAAGACACCGATCTTCAAGCCCTTCGTGCCTTACGATTGCCTGGGCTACTGCCCGGACACGATGAGGGAGCTCGTTGAGCGCGACCGCCGTTGGGGCCTTTGGGATTAATCGCTCTTCCCCAGTGTCAGTCTACGTGTGTACACCGTGCTACCTCCATTCTACCTCGTCGGTTTAAGATTAAATGTTCAACAACAATTGACTGTCCCCACGATAGGAGTACCCTCCTGCCATTACTAATTTCATTACACCCCTCGACAGCGCCAAAATTCTCACACCCACCCCATCAAATTTCATTACACCCCTCGACAACGCCAAAATTCTCACACCCACCCCATCGACCCACACCACAGCAGACTCACACGTCCCCATTGTGAGGATGCTCGGCAACGATGCGATACTGTGTCCCATCTTCGAGTTCCTCTCGCAGTTCAGCCGGGGGGACAAGGTCGTCAATGGAAGGGTCGATGTTGTGCGACAGCCAGTACTTCCTCACTTCCTCGTCTACCACCCTCTGGTATACCTCCTCCAGCTCAGACGGCACGAACCTGTCGTCGTGCACCCCCTCGTACTGCGACCTCAGGCGAGTCAACTCTTTCACAGCTGCCGCCACTCCGCAATCGCCGGCGACCCCTTCCAGCGTTTCAGCGACACGGCGGAACCGGCGCAGGACGTTATTCTGCCACAACAGGGCGTCCCTCCACTGCTCGTACGCAGACACGACGGCATTCCCCTCGTCCTTCAGCCGCTGGAGTGCCTTGCCGCGAACGAGAAAATCCCGCCGCTCTTCGTACGTCATCCTCCCTATGTACTCAGTGAGGTTTTCATGGTCGTCGAACAGCTCGTCCTGGTACACTGTGCCCACCGACCCAGGATTGGGCGGGACGACACTGCTGATGTCCGACAACGAGCAAATAGCTCTCCCGCCCGGGGGGTTGTCGAGGGGTAGGGTGGGGCTGGAATCGTAGAAGATCGCCGGAGGTGACGCACGAGGCACCGGGGCCAAGTAAGGGGCTTCAGGCGTTGCTGGTGCACCTGCATTGCCACCCCGATTAAATGTTCAACAACAATTGACTGTCCCCACGATAGGAGTACCCTCCTGCCATTACTAATTTCATTACACCCCTCGACAGCGCCAAAATTCTCACACCCACCCCATCAAATTTCATTACACCCCTCGACAACGCCAAAATTCTCACACCCACCCCATCGACCCACACCACAGCAGACTCACACGTCCCCATTGTGAGGATGCTCGGCAACGATGCGATACTGTGTCCCATCTTCGAGTTCCTCTCGCAGTTCAGCCGGGGGGACAAGGTCGTCAATGGAAGGGTCGATGTTGTGCGACAGCCAGTACTTCCTCACTTCCTCGTCTACCACCCTCTGGTATACCTCCTCCAGCTCAGACGGCACGAACCTGTCGTCGTGCACCCCCTCGTACTGCGACCTCAGGCGAGTCAACTCTTTCACAGCTGCCGCCACTCCGCAATCGCCGGCGACCCCTTCCAGCGTTTCAGCGACACGGCGGAACCGGCGCAGGACGTTATTCTGCCACAACAGGGCGTCCCTCCACTGCTCGTACGCAGACACGACGGCATTCCCCTCGTCCTTCAGCCGCTGGAGTGCCTTGCCGCGAACGAGAAAATCCCGCCGCTCTTCGTACGTCATCCTCCCTATGTACTCAGTGAGGTTTTCATGGTCGTCGAACAGCTCGTCCTGGTACACTGTGCCCACCGACCCAGGATTGGGCGGGACGACACTGCTGATGTCCGACAACGAGCAAATAGCTCTCCCGCCCGGGGGGTTGTCGAGGGGTAGGGTGGGGCTGGAATCGTAGAAGATCGCCGGAGGTGACGCACGAGGCACCGGGGCCAAGTAAGGGGCTTCAGGCGTTGCTGGTGCACCTGCATTGCCACCCCCCGGCTGGCCACTGCTTCCCCTGGATTTGCGCCGTGACCTGGTATTGCGATCTGTCACATATCCCAACGCCAGGAGAACTGGCCCCCCCGGGCGCCCCAGGGACGCCGACCGGGTCGAGGGCTTGCTACGGGACCTCGTGGTGGGCGCCATGATGAATTAATGGTTTGTTTTGGGCTGAGTAGGTACCAACGGCGACTTTTCCTATTTGGGCGTCGGCTCTAGTCGGGATGTCAGTTTTGAGTTTTGTCATTGGTAATGTGTAAGTAGATATTGTAGGTTAGGCTTCATCGTCTTCCTCCCGGACGGTGATCTTCCTGCCGAAGTAATGTCCCCAGCACCTCTTTGGGAGTGAACAGAAGAATTGATTGTCCCCGTCCACGCCATAATTGGGGAAGACCAGGAGGGCCCGGGCAATGCTAGACACGGGGACCATCACGTAGTACTCAGAAAAGTTGCGGCTCAGGCGAAAGGGGCAAATGAACTCCGTCTCCAATGTTTCCCATTTCAGGGGATTGATGGCACATCGTACGACCGCTTGCACCACCTCGCTGCCGGGGAACTGCACAAAGCCCAGTATCATCGATGGATACAGTCCTGCGTGCGCGGTTCCGTCTCGCTGCACTTCCTCGTACAGTACGAGGGCGAAGTCATACCTCTCCTCGCCGCGGCGAGAAGGACTCGCCAGGAACATTGTGGGACTGTCGTCTCCGCTGTACTTCATATCCATAATCGTGTGCCCGAGAATGTCACCCTCATCGAGGTTGCGGTTCTCGGCTTCTCGCAACACCACACGGACAAAGTCCTCGTGAAGATTGAACGCGCCAGTTTCGTTCTTGCGTTTGTCCTCCCAAGCCCATTTCACCCGCTTTACCTCGATGGATCCCGCCCCGTCCCGGCCCAACGTCATTTTGTACGTGCCGGACATTCTGACTAAATGCTCGTCGTGCCCATTGGACGACGCATCGACTCCTCCTTCGCCCTGCCCGTTGCCTCCAACGTCGCTGTCGCCCCGCGAGGGGGCACCGCCCACCAATTCGTATTCTCCATCGCCTTCGACGATTCTCTCGTAGGAAACCTCGAACAGCAGAGACTCGTAGATTCGGTTGGCGCATTGCTTAGGGAATTCCCTCGCCCTGCGCTGGGTGTTCTTCCCTGGCGCCTTGACGAACTTCTTGTGTGACGATTCTCCAGCACCACCGTGAAAGTTCATTGCAGACCCAAACCGCAGCATGTATGTTTGCATCTTTGTCATGCCGTGCATCTTGGGAAGGTTGTAACCATTCCCGTCATTGCGTGGGAAGACCTCGACCATCAACTTCAACACCTTTGCAATTAGGGTACGAGCGGACCTCACCTGGGCCTTGGGATTGGATTGATGGAACCACTTTTCCATGCCCAGGTATAGCTTGAGGTAACGCTGAAGTTTATCACGGGTGACGTTGTGGGAGGTGTAAATTCTCTGAAGACAACGATGCCCCGCGGCGGTGTACGACAGGCACAGCAATCGGTACAAGTTCCCAACCCTCTCGCTGGACTGACATTTGACGTGGTCAAGCAATCCTGACCTGACTGATCCCCGGGGAAAGTCCCTCTCGCTGTTGTGCGGTAGGGCACCGTCAAGGCGTTGGTGAAGGTTGTCCAATGCGACAATGTCCGACTTAGCGGCCTCGGAGGTGCCGAACATGTCCTTGGCGGCGTCGATGTTGTACTTGGCGAGTCCACTTCCTGAGGTGTGCAGCAGTTCTGGGGGGAAGAGCTTGTACGCTCCATGTACGAGGTCGGAGAGGGGGAGGTTTGGCTCGGTGAGGGCATTGCGGATGTCGTGCTTCGACAAGTCGTTGAAGATGGATGGGTTTGGGTTCGCCACGTCATGCTTCCGCCGCTTCGCATCCCTCATCTCCTCCAGCGTGACATAGGTGCACGATGGGTTTGGGTTCGCCAGGTCGTCAAAGGAGCAGTGGCAGTCGCGGTAAGGTCGCTTCGTACCGCGACTGCTGCCGCTGTTGTAATGCCCTAGCCAGACATTGTTCCCCGATGTATCTCCTATGAAGAAGTGAATCCACACTTTCGCGTTGACAGTGGTTCCCTTGACGCAGAGACGCAATCCACCCCTTTCGTGCAGGTCGACGATGGACCTCACGGCTAGGGCGAGGCATTTGTGCTCGTTCTGGACCTTGTCGATGGACTCCATGGACTCGTTGTGGGCTAGGCTCAGGTTCGGAATGTACGCCAACGGCCTCCAAAAGTTGGGGTTGTTCCTGGCTTTTGTGTTGAATAGGGACAGTGTGAATGTGATGGGGGTGACCGACAGCGATGAGTGCAGGTCCGTGTGCGACTTGTCCCCGAAAATGATCAAAGCCAGTGGCATGTCGCCGTTGGCCCCGCAGTAGTGTTGCCTCGCTGGCTCCCAGGCATCTCCAGTGTGTATCTCGCCATAGTTCTTGTTGTGGTCGTGATCTGGGTCCACTTCGCCGGTGTATATGTTGTATCCCGGGGCCAGGTTCTCCTCTTTCATCAGGCTCTCGTCTGTGAGCAGAGAGACTATCATTGCCTCGAGGTCAAAAACCGACATCGTCGCCGATGTAGGGATGGGCGTACCATTGTCCAACTGCACTGCAACGTGCTTAGGCCTCATGTGCCTGGTGTCAAATTGCTCTTCCATCTCCTTGACAAATCTCCTGCGGGTGTGTAGATCGTCGAAAGTGTTGTTGAGGTCTCTCCCCGCCAATTTTTCGTCCTTTATCAGACCAATGACCTGGTCGAACATTTGCAGGTTGCTCCCATTTCGAAGGAGGAGGTCCATGAGCTTGACCTGGAAGATGACGCCGTCCGAGAAATCCATGGGTTGTTCCGCGGGCGCCGGCATGGCGCGCGACAAACCCGCGTGCTGTGGCATCGTCACCTGCTGACCAAACTGTTGTGCGTCGACCTCGTCGTCCCGAGAGTCATTGTCGCCATCGTCGTCGTCGCCGTCCTCGTCGTCGACATGAGAGGGGGACGATGGAGCAGGAGCGCCGTCCGTGCCATCCTCCCCGGATTGGTTTGTTTCCAGCTCCCACCGATTCGTGTCCGTCGGGTCCCATTGAAACGGTTGGTCGTTGCCATCGTCTTGGAAATCGGCGGAGAGGTGGCTGTGGCGCACGTCCGCCAGAGAGCGCGATGCCATGAGTGGATTTCGCGCGAGGTCCAGGGAGGGAGGTGGGTCGTCCCCCCGGCCGTCGGGGACGTCGAGGACTTGGGAAACCTGGGCTGCGATGCAGTACCTGGACTCGTGTTGGGTCAACCCCCAAATTGTCGGGAATGTTTGGTCGCAGTGCTCGCATCGGAACGCGTCGTCGTCGTCGTCGTCTTCGTCTGCGTCCGGCTTCATAGGACACCGTTCGACATGACGGATGTAGTGACGGGTATTATCACTGCGGTACAGGAATCGGGGGTCCCTGCAGTGGGGGCACACGATACCGCCCTCGACATCTCCGTTGGACTTCGTCATGGTTGCGATTGCGAGATTGGGGCCGAGGACGGTCCTACGATACCTATTCTGTCATTGCCAGTCTGGCCTCCAACTTTTTGCAAAGGGGGGGAGTAAATTTTTAGGTGCCCCGGGAAATTTGTGAGATTGCTGCAGAGGCATGTGCAACGGCCAAAAAGTGAGAAACGGTCGATTTGAATTTGGGCGCGTCCTGCACCTTCTCATTTTTGAATCGGTCCGCCTTGGGAAGCTAGGATGTCGGGGATCATTGCCGCCATATACAATAGGCTGAGCCCGAGCAAGGAGGCGGCGCCGGCAGCATCAGCGGGGGGGCCAGCAGGTGAGAACAGCGGGGGCAGGGTCGCAATGCATCCACGATCGTCGTCTGCTGGAGGGGGGCGGGGTGGGGGCCTCGGAGCTGGACGGGCAGGGGGGCGCAGCCGATGGACCAACGGTCGCCATGGGCCACAGGGGCTGGGGGGCATGACGTCTCCGAGGGGGGTAATGGTCCCCGGTGCCGGTGGATCCACGGATGCCGACCAAGCGAGCGTGAGCGGTTCTACTATTGGATCGAGGAGTGTCAACTGGGAGCAGTTTGATAGGATGAAGGAGACGTTGGAGAAGAAGGTGGAGGAAAACCAGCGCCTGAGGGATAAAATGGCTGACCTGGAGGAGGCCCTCAGCGGAAAGGGGTTGGGCCGGGGCCAGATGACAAAGCTGTTGTGGACGAAGCAGGACGAGAGGAACGGGAAGAGCATCCAGAAGTTCTGCCAGGAGGCGTTCCGCTCCTACAAGTGGTTGCCGCCGGGGTGGCAGGAGCCGGACGACGACCCTGCGAGCTGGTACCAGACCCTCTTGGCGAAGGTGACAAAGCCGGAGGGGATCAGCGACGACGCGTACTTCATGAAGGTTGTCAAGCCGAGCGCGAACAGGCAGTACATTCAGATGCGGTCGAAGATAAACACCGACACGAAGAAGGCGGTCGTTGGTAATTTCGTTTTGCGTGTGCGTCGTGTCTGCGTGCTCTGTTGCCGTGCTAACACAATTTGCACACTCTGTTCTCGTTTCCATCTTGTACTATTCGCAGAGGACATCAAGGAAGACCCTGAAGGCATGACCAAGGTCCCCGACATTGAGCTCCTCGCGAAGGGCCCAACCGTACCGAGAGAGGACGACCTCTTCTCGGCGGAGAGTGGGGACGACGACGAGGAGGAGAACGAGGGGATGGAACCCTTCTTCACCTTCATCGCGAGGTACGTCTCCAATCTGTACGGGAAGACCAAGATCAAGGCCTGGCTGAAGAGGAACAAGGGGAAGTCGTTCGTGATGATGATGACGATGGGGGACGTGGCGTACGTGCTGTGCCTCCTCAAGAACAGCCTACGTCACTGGCAGCAGGAGGTGCATGTGGCTGGCCTCTCCCCCGGGGAACAAGACAAGTACGCCAACTGGGAGGACCACGGCGAGGAGTACAAGCCTGTGGAGACACTCTTCACTACGGTCAAGGGCAAGAAGAGGGTGTTCGGAGAGGCAGGGTGGAGCGAGGAGGGGATGGCGTTCTACGAGAAGGTCAAGGAGAATTGGATAGCCGCCTTCAGTGATCGCCGCATCTGGAAGGCATTCGCCAAGGGATGGGATGCATACGTGGAGCGGACGGGCTTCTGCTCGCACTGGAAGAAGAAGACGACGAAGAGCAAGAAGAGGGCACTCGAGGACGACCCCCAAGGCATCGACAGTCGGGTACGCGCCATCTGCGTGCTGGAGCATGCCGCACCTTGGCTGCAAGAGCCAGAGGATGGCGAGCAAGATGAGGTATGCGACGAGAACGTCGCCAACCATGAAAACACCTCACCGGCGGGGGCGCCGTCGAGCGAGGAGGAGGAGGAGGAGGCGGCGGAGCATGATCAGGGGGGAGGCAGTGGCACCAACGAAGACGAGGAGGCTCTCACTGGGGATGGCGGGGAGGACGAAGACGAAGACGCGATCGAGGCTGCGCGAACTAGCGCCGTCAGGGGCAAGAGGAGGAAGAAGCGTAAGGGTCGCGGCTAATATTTGTTTCGATATGTGTTCGAACGATGGGGGATAGCGCTGCAGCGATGATAATAGGAACTGTCTTGATGTGCATGGACTGTCGCAATGCCCTAACTGATTGCACCAGCCACTTTTTGCCAATGTCTGGGATGGCAAATTGTTGGTGCTAAAGCAATAACTTTAATTACTGGCTGTGTCTTTAAAGACCGGTTTGATTATCAGAAAAACCATTGTTGCAATGCTTTTATTTTATTTGCTATTGCAACATTTTATACTGCTCTAGCAGTACTACTTATGTTATATTGGTCGTTTTTTTTAAGGCGTTCTAATAGTATAATGCAATGCGCTATAAAAGCATAATTTAAGCTATTCTAGCAGTCTTATTTGGATCTAAAAAAATTTTTAACCAATAACTGACTAAAACCCAAAGACTGCTCTGACAGTCTCTCATGAAGACTGCTCTAGCGGTATAATGGCCTACAATTTATTTTTGGTCTTAGCAGTCTTTTTTATGACTAAACTGAAGACTGCTGCAGCAGTCTTTTTGGTCTTTGTGAGGTGGTAAACTCCCCACAGGCAATCCTTGCAATAAGCTCTTTTGCATCTGCTGCACGCTTCTGGTGCCGTCTCTTTCTCCCAGTCCCAGCTGCATTCCTGGCAAGTCACTTTCTCACAATCAGACCACCCTGCCGCATCGCAATGGATTGATTTGGAGCAGTTGTTGCAGAGAACCGTGCTGCAGTAGCTGCAGGTGTAGATGCTATCAAGGTGGCAGCGGTTGCAATACACCGGAGTCTCGCAGTTCGGTCCCATGCACTTCTCTTCCATCCCCTCGGCCTCTATACATAGATTGCAGAACGAGGCCTTGCATTTTCTATCGCCACACTGCTCTATTTCCGCACACCTCCCGCAGTATGGCCTGGGAAAAACATCTCCGCGATCAAGTAGCACGTACGTAGACTTGGTACAAAAACAAAAAGACACACGAATC
>JALLAP010000926.1:0-12120 GCA_036939355.1 Thalassiosira profunda | reverse complement strand
AGGGAGGCCACCGCGAGGGCGAGGGCGGCGAGGAGCTTCATGACGCGAGGGGCGCCGCGGATTTTATGCATCGAGGAGGAGGAGCGAGGCGGCGGAGGCAGGAACTGCCCGCCGCCGGCCGCAAGGATCCCGGCCGGCTGCTTCGCCTTCGCCAAAGGCACATCATCCGGAGCAAGTTTTGTCTGCCCCCAATCTTCGCTTCTGACGATGAGAAAGAATCGCTACTTAGGTAGATAGTACCTACGTAACGTAGGTACCGTATCTATCTACTTACGCCTTAGACCACCTCTATGTACCATGGACATTATCCAAGAACCTCTAGAGTGAATGTGAAAATAAGGGACAGTTCAAAATAAGGGACAGACTAACTTTCTCTAGTTATTTCTAATTTTTTTTGCGTGCAGACACTACTCCCTTCTAATTGGGAAAACCAAATCTCTCTAACAAGAAATGAAGTGTGTCCCTTATTTTGAACTTTCGTTTCATAAGTGGGACTTGGCCAAAATCGGCCACCCTCAAATACACCCTTTACATAGGACCCAGTATAAAAACTGATGATGAATGCATATGCGCCCCAATAAGCTGATGTGTTGACAATCAGTCCATAGCTGTGAATCCATATATTGACTGAGATAGAGCATTCCAACGAAAGGTGTCCCTTAAATGTATTTTCACTCTACAATCATGTCGTCGATACAGCTACGCCACAGGTATTCGTTGCTGGACCAAACCAACCAACAGCAGTTGTCATTTACTTCCTCCGAAGCGCATCTACCGCGTGATTGTGTATGTGATAGCCTTGGCCCACCAACACCAAATCATCGTCCACAAGAGGTCCGAGCCGCCTCCGTGTGAGCACACACAAAACAAATACCAAATAAAGACAAGTATTGATGACGACAACCGAAGCTCCCCTGCCATGCACCATACATCTCCTTCGCGTGTTCGGGTGCCAGTTATGACCTCCTGTTCATCTCCTCCGCGGACCCTCTCAATGCGGCTGGTCCCGGACTTCGGCGTTCCGGAATCTTCTTTGGAAATATCACTTGCAATTCATCTTGCACGCTTCAGATGGCCCCATTCCAGGCATGATCCCAGACGTGAAGTGGACCCATATCGCTGCCAATAGATGGCATCAGCCGTGACAGGGCATTCCCAAACATTCCGTGCAGCGCAGACAGCTAGCGGTACCACCAGCCCGCCGCCGCCCCTCTCCGTCAAAGCCGCGCCTACCCGTCACTCATTGAGCTAAGGAAGGCGCAGGGTCGATGATTGCCTCGCTGGATCCTCAATTGCCGCCGCCCAACCCCACTAAATTGCAATGTGATGTGTCGTAAAATGCACATAAGTGAGCGGCCATATGCTCGGCCAGAAGGTTGTACTCATGCCATCCCACCCCCACCGCCCATTCCCTCAGAGGCTCACATTAAGCGCACATGCCATTTTCCCCACTCGGGGCGGCCATCGCGATCCTGGACGGCGTCAACCGGGCGGCTCGACGACGGCGCAAAACGGACCTTGCGGCTTCGGCTGATCGGCGCCGAGCCATCACCGCGCCGCCCGCTACAAACAGCAGCGCACCAGAGATTGAAGCGACGCGAGTGTAGGACGTGGTACGCCGGCGTGGGCGGGTCCGCGAGAGGTCTGCTGGGATAGAGAGGGCCGGAGTGAGAGGGCGTCGCAAGCGTTCGAGCGAGGCGAGGGGGAGAAGGGCAGTACTACCTAGTACCTTTCTGCTTCACAGCAATCGACCATGTCGTACTAGTAAAAGGTCATATCGTACCAGGTACACGTATATAACGTGTGATGGGTACCGTGTGTCGACTTGCAAACAAAATGATACGCAGATAATTACAAAACAGAAAGGTAGAACACATCAACGTCATCACCTCAAGAGAACTCTGACCAAGACCTACCAAGACCCTTCATTTCACTGCATCGAACAAAGCAGAAGATCGACGAATACGCCGGGCGGGCCGACAATATTAGCCAATCAGCTGGCCAAAGCAACGCAAGGTCATATCATTATCATGTTTGATGATAGTTCAGGGGCAGGCGGGGCGGGCGGTGCGCCTCCCGCTCAGAAAGAGGACGGCGCCGCCACCGGCGAGGAGAGGGCCAGCGTTGCAACTACCGGCGTCGATGCATCGACAACACAGCATCTCGATGATTCGGACGCTACCGCTGCAACGGCAGAGGAAATCAAAAGCAGGTCGGAGCCGAAGAAGGTCGTTGGCAGGTCAATAACTTCCATCTTCAGATTAGGCAGGGCGCCTGTGGGAGAAGCGAACACCTCGCATCGAATCACCACCTCGCCATCAGAAGACGACAGGATCAAGCACCTCGACGAACGGATCGAGAGGAAGCTGCACGGCGAAGCCGTTCCGCCCGACATTACGCCGGTATCCAGCGACGAAACGAGCTGCCCACAGTCACCACCCGCGGGAGACGCTGCAATCAGCTTTCTCGACGAGAGGATTGAACGAAAGATGCAGATCGACCGATCTGCCTGTAGCCCTAGTAGGCAGGCTACCAACGAGACGGATGCTCGGCAAGCTTTCGAGGAGCGCATCAAGCAGAAGATTGGGGGATATGCCACGTCTCCCAACAGCGTCGCAATCGCCACGTTTGGCGACCACCTAGAGTTGGTGGGTGGTGCTCCGCCGCAGCCGGAGATCCTTCTCCTTCCTACTCTGCCCGAGCCGGGCGCCGCCGTGCACGGCGTTCCCGAAGAGGCTACACCGGCGGCGCGCGTCTTGCCGTCTTCCATGGGGCCTCCGAGAGGAGCTGGTCCAAACGCCCACGCCCACGAAAAGCACAGGCGTACAGTAATTCGCCCTGATGGCACCATTATCACCTCAAAGCGAAGAAAGAGCCTACCAGACGGCAGCTCCATCAGCATGACGAGGACCGAAAAGCTCATTGCAGCAACTGGCTCAGGTGTTGCCACTACACATGTGATCCAGACGAGGACCAAGCGAATCAACTCGGATGGTACCTCTTCAACAACGACCACGACCGAAGCGATGAAGGAGAGCCCTCCCATCGTCACTACCAAGGTGCTGCCCGATGGTAGCCGTGTGATCAGATCTAAGCAGACGACGGTCGGTCCAGTTGTAGTGAGGACCTCGATTCATCTTCCAGCGAAAGTGGAAGCAAACGCAGAGCCGCACCAAGACGTTGTGTCTGCTATTGAAATGTGCGATGACGATGGTGGGCCTCCAATGCCTCCTAATTTCAATTACACCAGAGAAGTGGGGTATGAATACAACAAAGAGGAGACAAAGAAGACAATCGAGACCTTTGAAGACGATGCCGACGCTCCAATGCCACCTGCATACATCGGGGCCGTGGAGGACGAAGGATATGGCGACGAAGAAACACACAAGAAGCTTCAGATTGAAGAGCTCCCAGAGGAAGAGCCCTTGTCACCATTTTCGCAAGAGGATACCGAGGAGGAACATTCCGTTGGAAAGAGCAGCGGCATTAAAGCGTCGTTTAGGAAGCTGCTAAGTCGCAGAACTGCGGTGGCTCTTCTCCCCGTGGAGACGGAGGCGAACGAAGGCGAAGACGGAGTGCCTGGCAGACCCACCTCGTCTCCCTCTCCATCAAGTGACGAGGAAAATCTGGCCATTGCAACACCGGTCGATCCAGAGGAGGAGGGAACCATCTACCAGGCCGAGAAGTACACCCCTAGTGTTCGGATTCCATTCTACAAGCGACGGAAGGAAATGGGTTGGTTTTTGCTTGCCCTGCTGGTGTGCAGGTAAGTCTCGAGTGCATATTATGCGGCCACACTCTGACAAGCTGCCAATCTAATGAGATCGCTTCTCTCCAGTATCATCGTGGCCTTGTCCGTTGTGTATGCGACCAGAGGCGTTGTGGAAAAACAAACGCCCCCACCGATCGTCGACGAACGCGCGACATCCGGAATCCAGCAATTCCTCCAAGCAAATGCACTCCAACGAAATGCCTCGTTCCATGCTATCGGCAAGAATGACCCCAGGCGTTTGGCTTTGGACTGGATCTTGTACGCAGATAGTGTGCAGCTGGACGTACAAGATAAACGGCTGACTCAGAGATACATTCTTGCTCTGTTGGCGTTCGCGTTCGACTCTATGGCCTGGACAGTGCCTAATGCCACCGGNTCAGAGATACATTCTTGCTCTGTTGGCGTTCGCGTTCGACTCTATGGCCTGGACAGTGCCTAATGCCACCGGACTAGAGGATACGCACTCAGTTTGGCTCTCGAGCACCGACGAGTGTCGTTGGGTAGGCGTCAATTGTCACGGTGGTACAGTCTCAGGTTTGGTCTTGGGTGAGTCTCTAGCTGCAAACATTCCTGCAACATTCAACTTGGTTGTCTCATGACATCCTCTGTCTTCGATCGATCCAAGACGGCAAAGCGCTGATCGGCGCAATGCCTCCCGAGATCGGCAAGCTGAATCTGACAGTCTGTGAGTCAACAGTATCCACTTCCGTGGCGTCAACAACAGCTGAATCTCACCCTTTCTTCACAACAGTATCACTGAAGCACAACTGCCTCTTCGGCAGCATACCACGAGAAATAGGAAACATGCAAAGCTTGATGCAGCTGTGAGTAGATGCTGTACTGGATTGTCAGCAGTGCACATATTTTGCACTAATTCCTCTTATCCCGTCGCTCAACAAGTGACCTGGAATACAACGGCCTTAGCGGTGCGATCCCTGACGAGTTGATGGACCTGACGAACCTTGTCAAGCTGAACCTTGCGCAGCAGTATTTTAACGAGCACGAGTGCATTCGTAGCGATGGGAAGGTTGTGAACACGTTTTACGCTCACGGCGACGAGGCATACGGCGAGAACCAAGGGCTCTTGGGCGAGATCCTCGGGCCAAAGATAGGGAACTTGCAATCTCTCAAGGAGATCGCAATCAGTTCCAACTACTTCTCTGGCACAATCGCTTCAGAAATAGGAGGTCTGAAGGATTTAGGTTGGTGCCTATCCGCTGATTTCTTTTTCTGCGCGTGTCTTGCTCATAGTTTTTGCTTTCCATACAGTCATCCTCGACGCTGCAGCAAATGCGTTCGAAGGTACCATTCCTTCAGAGATAACTGAGCTGACCAACTTGCAAGAGCTTAGACTAGCGGAGAACTGGTTCTCCGGCCAACTGCCAGAGGATATCGGGGATATGAAGTCTTTGGGTAGGTCGCAGGCTTGCTACGACCTGATGGATCGTTTCCTATCTCAGCTGCTCATTCATTGCTGCATGTGAGATTTTTCAGAGGCGTTATCGCTTGGAATTGGATACACTGTCGGCAATCTCGGCGGCACAATTCCAGACTCGCTTTACAATCTCTCAAACCTCCGAGAGCTGAGGCTGAACAACAATGACCCGGGTTTTCAGGGGACCCTGAAGACTGATATTGGGCAGCTGACAAAGTTGGCTTACCTGGATGTCAGCGATAACCAGCTCCTTATTGGAACACTGCCCTCAGAGCTGGGACTGTGCGAGGAATTATGTGAGGCCGTTTGCATAATATGCTCTTGCTGCAAACGCACACTGATGTTGATGTGTGTCTAACGAATTTGCTATCATTCTCAGCATTTCTCAATCTGGCCAACACTGGCATCTACGGCGTGGTGCCTCAAGAAGTTTGCGATCTCAAGGAGAAGAAGCTCCACTCAGAGAATCCCCTCAAAGTAGAGTTCTTCAGAGCAGATTGCTCTCCAAGCGAAGGCTCGTCCATACCCTTCTTTAGCTGCCCGTGTTGCAACACATGTTGTGACCACGAGACAAAGGCCTGCATCGTGTTTGACAATTAGAGCAAGAACAAGTAGGCTTGTATGATTAGATCGTATCCTGGCAATGTATCCGTATCAAATCGACCAACGTCAGACGCTCGATCCGGGCCGGTATCCACCTGGTATCCTCGCCCAGCGCCTCTTCCTGCCCCAGCGGTCCCCTGCAAATGCACGCGCAGGCGTCGTATCCCGAATCCCTGGCGGATACTCGATTGGCTTCGACATTGCCTCCGCCGTCAGTTTCCTCGCGGAGGGGCACAAAGATGAACTCCCAGTATTCCCAATCGCCCGCCTTCTTCTTCTTCACCTTGCCCATTGCCGAAAATTGCCGCTGTAGATTCACCTCTGGTGTTTTGTCTAAATCTCTGCCTTCCCTCGCAATGGCAGACCAAATGCCTTCCTCAGTATCTTCTCCAACATCTGCATCGGCGCCAAAATCGATCCCGCTGAGACTCGTCTCGAATTCGTCAAAATTGATGTGCATCCCGAGGCCCATCGCCTTCGTGTACGCCTCCTTCATCGACCAACGCAGGTAGAACTCCTGCAGCTTCGACCCCTCACTTCTGTCTCCAGGCGCACATGACTTTGACGGTTTGTATTGGTGGATCCTCTCCCACTCCCACGGCGTGCAGCTGGATTTGAAGCATTTGAGGAAATCATCGACGGTCGGAGAGTATTCGTTGAGGTTGGCACTGAACACCACCACGTCCACTCCTAATTTGGTCACTGTTGCAGTTGGATCCAATTGCTGCTGCGCCATGCACACCCACGGGTACTGGTGGGTGACGTTCATCGCCGCATGGCAGTTCTCTGTCTCCTTTTTGTTCGATAGAGGGAAGCGGTATCCTCCCTTGTTTTGTTTCGGCAGAAACGGCCGATTGTGTTCGGTGCGCGGCAGATCCACTATCGCAAGTCTCCCACTCGTGACGTCCAGTTTATTCGCCGGCGGGTGTTGGTTGCCATCAGTTTCATCATCCGGCAGCAAGATACCGTGCCCCGGATCGAGGGAGCGATAAAACGCCAAGCTCTTCATCAGCAGCGACGTCAGCGACGTCCACCGATCCTGATCGCGGCGGAAGCGCAGAATCGACTTCTCCACCTTCGCTCGCAGAGCAGTATTGGACGTCGCACGTCGATCGGAGGTTGTGGGCGAGTTGGATTTCAGCCGCGCGACGGCCTCGGCGGGGGTGCAGCACGAGGCGTCAGCTAATACGTGCGCGACAATTTCCTCCAGTGGTCGGCCAACCTGCGATCCGCCCAACCGCACAACGGAGAGGGTTAGCGAGGGCTCGGTGGCCGCCGATGGCGCGGTCATGGTGCCGTGGGAGGCGGGGAGGGGGAGATGGTGAAGGTGAAGGTGAAGGTGAAGGTGAAGGGAGAGTGGAGTGGCGAGAGAGGTGAAGTAAGGGCGCTCGCGGCCGTACGTATCTAGGAGTACGTAAGTAAGATCTCATCTCACATCTTTGGCAGAGGAGCGCGCACATCTTGTTCACCTCCTCATTCTCCTCTCGCTCGGCGCCTCGCAGGACGCCGCCTGCCGCTACATGCAACCGGGTCGACGCAACGAATGCGGCGGCCTCATAAAATTCTACCCAAATGTCGAAGGCCAGTGGCGAAGCCGACGGGAGCAATGTTTGCAATGTCGACGGGGCGGAGATGCAGCCAATGACGAGCGACGCAGATGATGTGCACGCTGCGTTATCAGAGACACAAGCGGGGCACAAACGGCGAAGGGCCGTGCGGATCACGGTCGCTCTGATCTCCCTCGAAGCCCTGTGTTGGCTCTTCGGGGGAGAGAAGTTGTATCACGAATTGCAATCGGCGCTGGAGTTGCATCCGCGATCGAGGCCGCATGCATCGACCTCGGCGAAACGAGGCGCTCCAAAGAGACGCCCAAAGCAAGGCGGTCGCGCAAATAAGGGCAATGCCGCGCAACCATACGCCATCGACAAGTCCACAAAACGAGAGTACCAAAAGTGGCACGCCCGCGTCCGAAAGCTTTCACAGATGCAGCTGCAACCTTCAGATTGGACTCCGGATGTGAACTGGACCGACCACCCAACCAAGCGAGCGGATCGCTTCCCCAGCGTCCAAGAGCGGGCGGAGTACTACATGGGACGATGGCACGACGCCTCGATACCCCTGTACGGTTCCGGCTTCGACAAGAACACATACATTCAACGAAAAACCACGAGGGAGTATGGACCGTTCTCGGACATTCTCGTGAATTTGTACGGGATGGATCGGGACCGGCTGTGGCAGTGCTATCAGAACAAGAAGGATCTCAAAGTCTTCTCGCCGTACTGTCGAGATTACATCGACGTTGCGATACTGCACTCAAAGGGGTCGGCGAATGTGCTGCATTACATCGGGGATGGATTGCCGTTTGTTCCGCAGGAGTTGACGAGGTATCCTGTCTTTGCCAAGGTCCGGGCGTTTTGCAGTGATGACAGAGGAGGACTTGGCGACGACGGCGTCCGCTTGGAGAATGGCATGTGCCGATCAAAGAAGAAGGTGGATCCCATCGTTCTTCCGCTCAATCGAAAGAGGCACTACGCCGCCGCCGCAGCGGTTCCTCAGAACGACATACCCTGGGAGGAAAAGAGGGGCAAGGCCGTTTGGCGCGGGCAGTACGGCAAGATTCACGATGCAATCTCCAATACCAACGACGTCAAGCACGCACTGGTGTGGAGGCATCTGAACTCAACATTGGTCGATGCCAAGTTCTCGAAGCATAAGAAGGACGCCCCGCCGGAGATGGTCGGCGACTACCTCGACGTCGCATCCCAGCTGCGATACAAGTACGTCATCTCGATCGAAGGGAACGACGTCTCGTCGGGGCTGAAGTGGATGCTCCTCTCGAACTCGGTCGTTCTCATGCCGCCCATCACGTGGGAGAGCTGGGCAATGGAGGGCCTACTGAAGCCGTTCGTGCATTATTTGCCGCTTCAAGTGGACATGTCCAACGTCGAGGATATGGTGCGATGGGCGGAGACGCATCCGGAGGAGACGCGGCTTATCGCCGAGCGGAGTACTCTGTTCATGTTTGACTTGCTGTTCCATCCCGACGCCACCAAGGACGAGCAGAGGATCATGATCCAAATGATGGAGCGGTTTGAGCGGAACTTTGGGTCGAAGGAACGGCGAGAGGCAATGGAGATGACGCCCACCCTCCAACTTCCGTCAGTGGAAGAGCGGGTGAAGCACGCCATGGGCAGGTGGTATCACAACAACACTGGTCTCTCTATGAAGCGTTCGAGCAAAAACGGTTTACCTCGCTCAATCTCGAGGAGCATGACCAGAGACGGCCTCTTCATCGCCTCTGGAAGTCATCTCGCATCTTGCGCCATGCCGAATAGCACGCATCCGATGGACATCCGCGCGCTGTGCCAATTGTCACTGCCGGAATTCGATGAGCGCCACACCGCCGACCTGAAGTCCAGCTCATTCAATCGACTGCGCAAGACAAAGAAGGGCGAACGGATGAGGCTCGCGACTGTATCGTCCTGGAGGCACGATGGCAAAGGCACGAAACAGTCAAAGAGGGTGCTGCTCGACGATTCGGTCAAGATTATTTGCTTCGGGGATTGCTCTCGAGACGGAGCGGGCATTCCGTACTTTGCTGGCTCGAGAAAGAATGGTGCAGATGGCGACGGAATCCTGTGGCCATTTGGTTTCGACGAAGCTGTCAGTGCGGCGAAGTCTGGCAGGTTCGAAACCGCAGATGATCGCTTTGAGAAGAAGACGCCCACAGCTGTAGTTGGTGGCATTGACACCAAGGAAGCGACTGGTGAAGACTCAGAGAGAAAGGATCGCATCTCCCAAATGCTGGTCCACAGGTATCTGGTGGCTGTAGAGCACGAGGACGGCGTTAACAACGACCTGCTCTGGATGCTGCTCAGTCGAAGCGTGGTGCTCATGCCGGAGGAGCGCCGAACGACCTCGTGGTTGCTGGAGGAGTCTCTTCAGCCTTATGTTCACTACTTGCCGCTGCGAGCGGACATGTCCAACGTCGAGGAGGTGGTGCAGTGGGCAGAGACGCATCCGGAGGAGACGCACCGGATCGCCGAGCGGAGCACTCTGTTTGCGCAACAGTTGCTTCTGGACACCGAAGAGGTCAAACTTCGAGTGATGGAGAGATACACGTCATTGTTCGGCGGGGCCGGAGGAGGCTTAGAGTAGAGTAGGAAACGTTTGGACTCGATGTGCACATCTTGTGCTCGCAAATTTCTTCATCAATAACAAGATAATGAAACAAGCGACTCTTGGAATGCCACCACAGAGATAACCAGCAGCACCTCTCTCCTGCTCAATCGATCGATCAATAGTAGCCGTTACTCTACGGGCGCCTGACTACGTTGGAATCAGTACCAAGAGGTTGAATTCCTACTGTCAGAACACGTGGACCCAAACTCTCTCCGTGGAAAACCGAATCCGAGCAACTTGCCCTGCTGCCGCTCATAATCCACCCAACCCAGCCATGAACACGCCGCCTCCCGCCGCCGCCAACGTCCCCGTGGGCGTCGCGACCACCCTCGTCAAGCCCCCGCCCCGCCGCTCGAAGCGGCAGGCCGATGCGGTCATCGGAACGCGCCGCTCCCAAAGGGCCCTGAAGCGTCGCCACGACAGCCGCACGTATGGGGAGGATTACGGGATTTTGCCCAGCGACTGATCCATGGTCCCGGCCAGCGCTATCCCCGACAGGTGAGAGATTTTTTTGCTCTCGGGGTTGAGAGGAGTTGTTGGTGGCGGTGCTTTGTTGAGAGCCGAGGAGCATTTAATTGCAACTGCACCCTCATTCGTGTTGGGTCATTTGTCATTGGGGGTGGTGCATGTGAAATGAGCATGGGCCCGACGAATGCTGCGTTGCTAACATTATTTGCGTAATACCGCCTTGGTTGCAGAGTGCCACTTGGCTTCATCTGCGGGCATCCTGGTAAGTAGTTTTTGTCATCTCACATGGACCACCAGAGGTCACCTCTTCTTTGCTTGCATCGCCGGTGCACCAGCTCACAAAATGTTCCATCTCCCTCTCATCTCTTTATCACTTCAGTTGGCGCGGGAGGAGAGCTCTACGGTGGCTCAATGTTCCACCCCTCCGCGGCCACCGAATCGCCCCAAAGCCGGGCCATTCACCGCATCAACGAGATCTGGGGCGACGAGCACCGTGGGTGGGACAAACACAAGACCATCGGCATCGCCGTCTGCAAGAAGAAGTACCGCCCGTTCGAGTTCAAAGTTCGGAAGAAGAACCGGATGGGCGGCGTGGACATTCAGGTGGTGCGAATGTACGGCTGCGCGTCGCACTCCAATATGCGCAAGGCGGTGATCGAGCGGCACGGAGAACGAAAGGGATGGGAGCCGTTCGGGCAGTGGTCGTTGAGCAAGGCGAAGGCGGCCGCGACGAGAGAATCGAAGCGGCTCAATGCCGAGTTGAGCAATTCGTCCATATCGTTGAGCGATGCGTCGACGTCGGGGTACGATTCGTCCCTTTCGTCGTCGTCGTCCGAGGAGGAGAATCCGTCGCTGTGCGTCTTTATTGATGATACGAAACAGCAGCAGCCTTGGCACGCCCTTTGCAACAATGGGACATGCAATTGGAAGATTCGCGGCAAGTGTGATGATATTAGCTCGGAGATCGAGGAGGAGCGCCTTGGTTAGGAAAGAGTGCTTCCGGTGGTTTGGTGGTTGTTCATGGCGACGGTTCTGGGGAAGACGAAACCGGCAGGATTTTGCAGGGTGCACCTTCTGAATGACTCCTCCGGATAGTTCCTTTTGGATATTTCCCGAGGATGATATTGAATGGTGAATCGTCTGCAATTCCGTGTTGGTGACGACTGAACGGAGCAAAGCAGTTCTTCCCGAATGACTCTTGCATTTGTAGGTACATGAAAATGCGAGATGACAGTGAAGGATGGGCTTGCTTCGCGAAGCAACATTTTCCCAGCTCTTTGACGTACTATTCACAGCTACATTAATGTAATTGATTCTAGATCAATGCTCACCGGACTTGCAAGGGAAGGAGGGGCGGGGCGGGAGGAGGAAAAGAGGAGGAAGGGGATGGATGGAAGGGATGCGAGATGCGAGGGCAGGGAGAAGGGAAGGACGGATGGATTTGTCATGAGTGAATGACGTCATCTCGTTTTGCAGGAGAGAGACGTGAGACCGAGCACTACACAAATCAAAGGAGGCACGGAGTGGCGGCCGTGTGGCATCATAGCCGCTCATTTTTTGATATTGCAGCAGCCGCAGCATCGGGCGCACATCGGCGCGGGAGCGAGAGGAAAACGGCGCAGAGCGAGGGGCTCGCTAGGAACGGCGAGCTGAGGGAGAA
>JALLAP010000925.1:0-16816 GCA_036939355.1 Thalassiosira profunda | reverse complement strand
TACGAAGGTTGGAAGGATTGCCGTCCCTCTCTCCCTCCACAAAGGCAACAGCAGGCAAACAACGGCGCCCGCGCGCACTGGCCACTGGCAAGCAAGGGGCAAGGAGGGCATCAGAGCCATGGAGGACGGCGCGGACGCCTTCGCGTTCGACGACGAGGAGGCGGGGTGCGGGGATCGCGCCCCGGCCGGTCCGACGACGGCCGGAGTCGGCCGCGCCCGCGGATCGCCGTCGACACCCGGGGGGAGCCGCGGATCGCCGTCGCCGTCGGGGGGCCCACTGTGCGGCAGGGGAGGGGGTGCGGCGGCGGGGAGGAGCCACGGATCGCAGTCGACTGCCACGGGGAGCCAGGGGTCGCATCAGCCGTCGGCGGTCGGCCGCTGGAGGGAGCCGCGCTACGGCGGCGCCGCCACGGGAACCGCGGGGGGCCGAGGGGCGGGGGCGGGAGGCTCCCCAGGCTCCCCCCTCCCACGCCGCCGGAAGCGGTCCCGCCCCCTCCCACGATCGGGCGCCGCGGCCGTGGCCTTGGGGGAGGAGCGCCGCCGCCGCGCGCGGGCCGCCGCGGCGCCGCGCGCACGGGAGCGGGCGGCAAACACAACGGAGGGGGCGGCCAACACAACGACGGAGGGGCGGCGCCAAACGGCCGAGGGGGGGGCACCGACGACGACGCGCGCGGGGGAGCCGCGGGGGGAAGAAAGGGAGGGGACGGCCGCGGCCCCAACCAAACGACGGCGGGGGCCGGGGGGGGAGGGGGGGCGGCCGTCGGTGAATTTCGGGGCGCCGACCATCGGGTGAGTCGAACGCTAGGATGGCATCCATGGCATTGCGTTGTTGGCTCGTCGTCGGGCCGGAGGGGGACGATGTGCGCCCGTTTGTGCGTCCTTGTCGGGCTTGGGGGGGGGCGTCCGCCCTATTGTTTATTTTTTTGTTGTCGTCGCGCTCACCCGATGCATTTTCGATAATCGCCAGCCGCGACGAACGGGAGCGGCGCGGGGGCCGCCCCGCGGCGCCCGCGGCGCCCCCCGCGGCGGGATCCGCGTCCGCGGGCCCGGGCCGGCGGAGGCGGCGCAAGCGGGGGCGCGGGACGGCGCGCGCCGCCCACGACGGCGGGGGGGAGGGGGGAGGGGGGGCGCGCGCGCGCGACGCACGGTCGGGGGAGGCCGGCGGAGGGGGGGGGACGGAAGGACCGTCGGCGGGTCAAGGGCGGCTCCCCGCGACGGCGGCGGGGGAGAAGGACGGGGAGGGTCCGGGAGGGGGGCCGGAGGAGGGGAAGGAGGAAGGGGGGGAAGGTTCCGACGGGGAGGGCGACGACGGCCTCGGCGCTCCGGGAACGCGCGCGCGCCCGAAGATGGAGGGGGGGACGCCCCCGGGGACGCCGACGACGCAGATCCGGGGGGAACTGCCGGTGCAGCAATTATCGAGCCGTTCCGGGAAGACGGAGGGGACGGAAGCGAGCCCGTCCGCGGCCGGCCGAGGCAGAGAAATGGGTCCGGCATGGGCAGAGGCGAAGCACCCGAAACGAACGCCCCAAACCTATGCCTCGGCGGGCGGCATCGACGGGGAATGCGCCCCCTCGCCGCCCTCCTCGGCGGCGTCGCCCCGCCATTCCCCCTCCCGGACCGCGTCGCGGCCGTCCTACGCGGCCTTCGCCAAGACCGCCGGAGCGGCGCGCAAGCGCAAACACCACCCATCCCACGTGCTGCAGTCGCCCGACGACCTCCCCGCCATCGCATTGGGAGGAGGTCGTCGGACCTCCCGGGGCGCGCGCGCGGACGCCGCCGCCGTCGCGCAGGGGCACGGCACGCACCGCCTCCTGGTGGACGAGCTGTCGTACCTGTGCGCGACGCTCCTCCAGTGCCGGAAGGCGCGGTCGGCAGCGGAACCGGACTCCGCGGCGACGGGGTCGACGGCGGTCCATCAGTTCCCTCCGCGGAGGGGGGGCGGGCCCGGCCGGCCGGGGGCGGGAACGGGGAGGGACGAAACCGCCATCCGGCACACCCCCCTCACGGCCGGGGCGGCGTGCGACGTCGCCGCCCTGCTGTCGCGGGGGGACGCGCGGGGCGGGGTCTATCGGTCCCTCGCGACGGCGCACGCGCGGGCGGCGGGGCCGGGAGTCCATCGGTTCCCTCCGCGGGCCGGGGGGCGGGAGTCCATCGGTTCCCGCCGACGGGTGCCGCCGGCGGGGCCGCTCGAGGCCGTCCTCGCGTGCGTGGCGTGCGCCCCGGCGGCGGGGGGGAACGGGGAGCGGTGTCGGGAGTGGCTCGAGGGGACAGAGGGGGAGGCCGCGGTCGAAAATTTGGGTGAGTTTTTGCCATTTGAAATTTCAATCATTTGATTTTTCAAAATGATTTGAAATATCAAATTGAAATGAAATTGAATTTTCGAAATTGACTTCCGTCCCTTGACCTTCCGCAGGGCCCCCAAGCAAGGACGACGCCGCCGCGTCCCAGGCATTGGCCCTCCTGGCCTACCTCGTCGCCCGGGACGGCACCGGCTCCGCCCGCGGGGCGGTGCCCGCCGCGAACGGCCGGCCCCACCGCCGGGCCGCCGCCCTGGCCCGGGAGGCGGCATTGCGGCACGGCGGGATGCTCCGGGGGGTGGCCCGGCTGGTCGCGGACGATCCGGTCGTGGGGGCGCGGTTGGCGCGGGGGCGGGCGGGGTCTGGCGGGGCGGAGGGGGAGGATGGGGCCGGCGAAAGTCGGCGGGCGTCGCCGATCCAGAGTCCGTCGCCGAGCAGCATGCCGAGCGATTCGGTGGCGCGGCCCGCAACGGACTCTAACGAGGCCGCGCCCCGCGATCCGACGAAGCGGGGCCGGCGCGGGCGACGATGCCGATCGGCGCGGCTCGGACCTTCCCAGTCGTCGCAGCCGACCGGCTTTGAGTTTTCGCAGGAGAGCGCGCACTCGGCGGCGTCCGCGGCATCGTCGGCGAGCGGGCGGCCCGCGCCCCCCGCGGGCGATCGGCGCGCGGACCAACTCGCCGCGGCCGCGATGCGGGCCCGGCTGACGGAGGCGGCGGCGCCGGACCCGTGCCTCCCCACACGCGCCGACGCCCCGGCCTGCGGCGCGTGCCGCGTTTGGATGCCGCGCGCGCTGCCGATCGACGCCCCCGACGGCGCCCAACGGTGCGTCCCCGCGGCGCACCTCGCGCTGATGGCCGCGGACTGCCTCGTGTCCGGGCGGGATCGCGGCGCTTCGGACGGCGAGGCGGACGACGACTTGGACGACGATGATGACGCGGGCGCGTTTTGGGGGAGCGATTCCGACGACGACGACGAGGCGTCAAGGCAGCGGCCGTGGGCGGCGAACCCCATCGCGCACGCGAACGAACTGCTCCGGCGGAGCGGCGCGCTGCCGGACTACGCGCGGGCGATGGCGGAGACGTTGCTGGCGCTCCTCCTCGCGGCCGACAGGCCGGAAGACGACGATTGCACGACGTGCCGCGCCTACTTGCAGCGCCGGGCGTCGCTGCTCTCGGAGGTCATCGACGGATTGTGCTGCCTGAGCCCTCGGGCGTCGGCGGCGTTGACTCACGAGACTTCGTTGTTGGTGCCGGCCTTGCTGCGGACCGTGGCGGAACGGTCGTCCGTCGGCGGCGAGAAGCGCCCCGAGGCCTCGTCGTCCGCCGTCGCCACTGCGCTGAAAACGCTGACGAGCCTGACCCACGAGAACCGCGCGGCGTGCGCGCAGCTGCTGGCGCGCCGCGCGTGGACCTTGAGGCTCCCGGCCACCTCGTCGCCGCGGGGCGACTCGAACGCCGTCACGGGCGTGGACGTTATTTTTGGCTGCCTGTTCCAAACGGCGTCCGCGCGTCCGGCCGGGGGCGCTACTGACGCCGTCGACGACGACGTCATCTTCTGCTTAAACGTCCTGACGAACGTCGTCGAGATGGCGCCCGCCCCGGCCACGGCGGCCCTGGCCGCGGTGGTCCTCGCGGGGCACTCCGTTGGCGCCGCGGAGGCAACGAAGGGACTGGCGTGGCTCGCCCGGTGGGTCGTGGCGACCACGGCGGGGTTCCGGGCGGCGGTCCTGGCGGGCCGCTTCGGCGCCCCGGCGGGCGACGGCGCGGCGGACCCCGCAACGAGCGGCGGCGCCGTCGAACTGCCCCCCGGGGAGGAGGCCAACCTCGTCACGGCCGGGAACGGGTTCGTCCTGCTGGCGTACCTGCTGACCGACGGCGGCGGGGGCGACGGGGACGGGGCCCCGTCCGATGCGACGGCGGCAACGGCGGTGCGGGACGCGATCCTCGCCGCGCTCCCGGGGGCGGGGGGCGTCCGGTTCGCGATCAACACGATGAAGGCCTTTTGCAATTTTTACCATTTTTCGGTGGGAGACCTCAGCGTGGCCGTCGTTGCCCCCGTGGTCAAGCTGATTCGGGGCCTCGAGGCCATGGCGGAGGAGGAGGAGGCGGAGCGGAAGCCGGCATACTAACATTGTAAACCGTTGAGTTGAATGAGGCGCATGCTGAGCAGGCTCCGTTGCTCGTGGTTCGCTCCGACGGTCGAGCTCGGCCGGCGTCCAAAAATCTGGGGCCCTCCCGCCGCAAAAGCTTCCCTCTCCCACGAGAGCAACTAAATCGCGTACCCGCGTCCTTTGTTGTAGTATTGAAGAGGTGGTAACTAAATTTGATAAACTTGGTCATAACAAGCTCTCTAGTCTTAGAAGAAGGAAGCATCGTGAAAATGTAAATAGGAACTAGTACCTTGGCCGCTCCCGGCTCCCCCCGGCCGCGGCGCCGCCTCGCCGTAGCGCGGCTCCCTCCAGCGGCCGGCCGTCGACGACTGCGACCCCTGGCTCCCCGTACCAGTCGGCTGCGACCCCTGGCTCCCCGTGGCGGTCGACTGCGATCCCTGGCTCATCCCCGCCGCACCTCCTCCGACCCGCGGCTCCCACCTCCGGCTGGCGTCGGCGGCGATCCGGGGGCGCGGCCGGCTCCGGCCGTCGGCGGACTGGCCGGGGTGCGATTCCCGAAGCCCGCCCCGTCGTCGTCGAAGGTGAAGGCGTCCGCGGCGTCCCCGTGGGAGGGGGCGTCGTCCTCCATGGCTCTAATGCCCTCCTTGCCCTTGCTCCGGGGGCCGTGCAACGTTTTTTTGCGGTTTGCTTCCTTGGCGACGGAAAGAGGGACGGCAATACATACGCTGGCGTACGTACGTACGTTACAGTACCTAGATACCAGAGCGAGGTGTCGAAAACTAGCAGGGAGGCTCCGACGGGCTCCGACGGGGCGGGGGCGCCGACCGCCTCCGGGCGGCGCGGTGGCGGCGACGGCGCCCTTCGTATTTCTTAAGCCGCCGGCGGGGGTGGGGCGAGGAGGAGCGGAGGCGAACCCCTCTCTCTGGAGCCGCCCCGCTTTCGTTTGCATTCGGTTCCGGCCCGGAAGCAGCGGGCACCCCGGCGTACCGCTTTCGCTTGCCGCCCCGCACCGCCGCCCTCCCAGGGCGGCAATAGGGACGGCCGAGGGACGGCCGAAATAGCCGTCTTTGGCAACTTCGACCAGTACCCCGAGCGGTGTGGCCAATTTGCCCTCACGGTGGTCGAGTTGCTTCGGGGCCTCGAGGCCGTTGTGCGGGGGATGAGCGGGCCCGGACGCACCGTGCGACAAGACGGAGACGGCCAAACGCGAGGACGAAGAGATGCGCACGACGCAGTTACAACTTCACTTAACTTATCACTTTCTTTCTCTTCGCTAAAACATACAGGCGCGCTGCTGGTGCGGACCGGCTGCCTTTTTAAATAGGTGGCCCCGCGTCCGCGGCAGGCGCGACGCCAATCCCGTCGATGCGTCCTTGTCTCAAATATCACTTCTGCACTTCGTCTCTCTTTTCGCTAAAACATACAGGCGCGCTGCTGGTGCGGACCGGCTGCCTTTTTTAATAGGTGGCCCCGCGTCCGCGGCAGGCGCGACGCCAATCCCGTCGATGCGTCCTTGTCTCAAATATCACTTCTGCTCTCTTCAATCTCTCTGTACAAAACATAAAGGCGCGCTGCTGGTGCGGACCGGGCGACCGGTGTTAAGGGTTGACTCCCCCGCGTCCGCGGCAGGCGCAACGCAATCCCAATGACGCGTCTTCTTGCTCTCTTGTTAATTGGGCGCCTCCCCTGGACACATGGTCTGAACCACGAACGGGTCGCATTCATCCATGCTTGCGACACAAACAAAATTTAGGCCCCCGGCAGACGGTTCACACTTGCAGCAATACGGCGTGCTCCCCGTGCACGCACTACCCATTTCGGATACACAGCACTCATTCGAAGCGGGCCCCGGGTTGCAGTTGTCGCATATACCGGAGTTCGGGGAATTATCAACGTTGTTACATTCCTGCCTTGGCTGTGCCCCAGCGCTCGTAGTGCAGCAGATGGGCCTGAATGGTGTGGGGCGATCGTCGTTGCAGCAGCTGTCCCAAATACCGAATGGATAGGGATCGTTACCCGAATCCGGTGGATTACCATTGAGATCCCCAGCACAAGTTTTAGGAGACACAGGAGCAGGATCATAGGGGATCAGTGATGGGTCGGTCGCATTCTGCTCTGTGGTATAAAAAACACACGTTCCCTGAGGCGACGCCGTGGGGCTCTACGGAGAGGCATCAACAGAGGGTTAGAGAACTCATGCGAAAGAAATGTACCTAAAGAGAACAAACACTCACCCCCGTGGGGTTCTGGGTCGGGGACTCGGTCGGGGATTCGGTCGGGTTCTTCGTGGGAGACTGCAGACAGGAAATGAAGCATGAAGGCGTTGGATATGCAGCGTCATCTCGACATGCAAGCTGCGAGATTGTACTCACCTCAGTGGGGTTCTTCGTGGGGGATTCGGTGGGGTTCTTCGTCGGCGACTCAGTCGGATTCTTTGTGGGAGACTGCAGGAGGGATGGCGTCAGAGATGAGGCTCCGCGTACATTCACAAGATATGTGCAACGAGATTGTACTCACCTCCGTGGGGTTCTTGGTCGGCGATTCGGTGGGGTTCTTTGTCGGCGATTCGGTCGGGTTCTTCGTGGGAGACTGCAGAAGGGACATCGCAGCACGGCAAGGCGTCAGAGATGAGGCTCACATGATGTGCACAAGATATGCGCAAAGAGATTGTACTCACCTCCGTGGGGTTCTTGGTCGGCGATTCGGTCGGGTTCTTCGTGGGGGATTCGGTCGGTTGCCCCGTGGGAGACTGTAGAGAGCAAGGACAAATCGCACGAGCGCATCAGAGAGGAAGCGTTGCCAACGACTTGCAAGTTGCGACGATATCACTCACCTCCGTTGGGTTCTTTGTGGGGGACTCGGTCGGGTTCTTCGTGGGGGACTCGGTCGGTTGCCCCGTGGGAGACTGTAGAGAGCAAGGACAAATCACACGAGCGCATCAGAGAGGAACCGTTGCCATCGACTTGCAAGTTGCGACGATAGCACTCACCTCCGTGGGGTTCTTGGTCGGGGATTCGGTCGGGTTCTTCGTGGGGGACTCGGTCGGGTTCTTCGTCGGCGACTGAAGGAGGGACGTCACAGCACGGTGAGGCGTCAGAGATGAGGCTCCGGCGTGCGCAAGCCAGACCCAAAGGTTGCACTCACCTCCGTGGGGTTCTTCGTCGGGGATTCGGTCGGATTCTTCGTCGGCGACTCGGTCGGATTCTTCGTGGGAGACTGCAGTAAGGAAGGACACATCATGTTTGTGAGAGAGGAACCGTTGTCATCGACTTGCAAGTTGCAACGATAGCACTCACCTCCGTGGGGTTCTTGGTCGGCGATTCGGTCGGGTTCTTTGTTGGCGATTCGGTCGGATTCTTCGTGGGAGACTGCGGGAAGGACACATCACATGAGCGCAAAGAGACGAAGCGTTGTCATCGACTTGCAATGCGACGATAGTACTCACCTCCGTGGGGTTCTTGGTCGGGGATTCGGTCGGGTTCTTGGTCGGGGACTCGGTCGGGTTCTTGGTCGGCGACTGGAGGCAGGAAATGAAGAATGAAGGGTCAGGAAGAGGCGAGGCGTGTAATTGCAAGTGCCGCATCGCACAAGAACAGGCTCACCTCAGTGGGGTTCTTCGTGGGGGAGTCGGTGGGGCTCGTCGATGGCGAGGCTGTCGGGGCGTCGGTCAGGCAGGGGATGATGGATTTGGACCTAGTTAGGTAAAGAGGAAGAACAAGGGTTAGTGGCAGGTTAGTGGCAGCGTTGCGTTGGAAGAGTTGTGAGCTGTGCACAAGATGTGCACTCAAAGACGAAACAAAGGCGAATATGCAACTCACGACTTCGTGCCCTCGCTCTTGCTCGACTTGCTCTTGCCCGACTTCGAAGGGAGGCTGAAGCTCAGTTCGGACTTTCCGCTCTTGCCCTCGCTTCCGCTCTTTCCGCCCTTGCCCGACTTCGACGGCAGGCTCATGCTGAAGCTCAGCTCAGACTTGGCGCTCTTGCCGTCGCTTCCGCTCTTTCCGCCCTTGCCAGACGGCAGGCTCATGCTGAAGCTCAGCTCGGACTTGGCGCTCTTGCCATCGCTTCCGCTCTTGCCCGCCTTGCCATCGCTGTCGCTCTTGCTCGACTTGGTCGACGGCACCTCGGGGTTGACGCAGGGCGTGGGCGCCTGGGTCTTGGAGCTCTTGCTCTTGCCCGACTTGCTCATGCTGAAGCTGAGGTCGGACTTTCCGCTCTTGGCCGCCTCTCCGTCGTCGGCCTTGGCGGCCTTGGTGGGCGCGGGCGGCTGGGGGGCGGGCTGTCCGCCGTCGGCCTTGGAGGCCTTGGCGGCCATGAAGAATTCCGTCGCCGCTCCCATGCTCATGGAAACGGAGGCCTCGGCCAGGTCGATGGCCACGACGTCCTCCTCGAGCTGCCGGGAGGCCACGACGGCGTCGGCGGCATCCTCGTCGTGGAGGACGGGGTCGCTGCGGAGGGTCCGGCGCAGGCCGCTCCCTCCGAGGCGCTGGAAGAAGTGCTGGGCCGTGGCGGCGGGGAGGACGCCGCCGGCGGCGGCGAGGGCCAGGGCCGCGATGAGGCGCATCCTTGGTCGGCGTCGATCGATGATGAGGCCGACAGTTCGATGCAATGGTGTTGCAAAAAGTGTGATCGATGTGCCCGCCCCAACGCGTTGTTGCCTCCTCTCAACGCGCTTGCTTCCCTTGCGTTTTGCGTGCTTTGGGTTGCCCGCCGGCAGCAAGTTCCCAACGGCCCGAAACTTGCTTCCAACTCAATCGCTACAAGCTAATTTAGTAGGCACAGGATCTCTTTCAACGTAGGAATCCAATACTTTTCTTGAGTTGGCGAGGCTACTTTCTTGCAAGATCTTATGACTTGACTTGACCCTTTTGGGAGTGCTAGGGAGTTGGGATTTTTCAGGGGTAGGTAGAGGAATCAAAGTACTACGTAGATACTCGAAGGTTCCTAGCTAACTCGAAGCCGACTGCTCAACCAGCCTGCCAGCCTCTGCCTCCAGTAGCCCCCCTACAATACCAGCCGCGCGGCTCCGACCCTCCAGACTCCCAGACTCTCCTCTTACTTGCCTCGCTGGCCCCCCTACGACTCCGCCGCGCTTTGTCCCTCGGCCCGCCGCGCCCAAGAAGCGCGGTCCAACAATCTCTCTTTTGGTGCACCTCGCTTCGGGCGGTGCACGGTTTACCCCCAGCCCCCAGCCCCCCATCCCCCCTGCACCTCCCGTGGCCGCCCTCCGCGTTATTGTATCTCATCGTGGCGTCCTTACGGTAACAGCAAATATTGACTGGCCGGCGCCGGCGCAACTTCGAGGAGCGCGTCCCGATCCGGCAGAATTGCGGCCAATCGAGAGGCGTGCACGCAACACGGGTGTAACTGCTGAGATAATATCACATCATGAGCCAAAAGTCGTCCTTCGAGTGCCCCCAGCCGGACTCCCGGTCGGGGATGCGGTTCGAGGAATTGTACACGCTGGACAAGGTGGTGAGTTGTTGCCTGTGATCAACGTGTGTGTATTTTGGGGAGAGAGGGAGGTTGAATTGTAATCTCGGATCTGGGGGACGTGCGTTGCACTAACACTGCGATCATTATATCGGCACAGCTCGGGTCCGGGGCCTTCTCCACCGTCCGCAGCGGCACGCACAAGCGCGCCCCCGCCCAAAAGTTCGCCGTCAAGTGCGTCCAGCGGTCCAAGCTCAAGGAGGAGGACATCGTCGCCCTCAAGGACGAGGTGGCCATCCTCTCGGCGCTGCACGGCTGCTCCCACATCATCCGCCTGTACGACTTCTTCGACGAGAAGGACACCTTCTTTCTGGTGATGGAAACGATGGCTGGCGGCGAGCTGTTCGACCGGATCGTGGCGAAGAGCTATTACAACGAGAAGGAGGCGCGGGACACGTGCAAGATCCTGTTGGAGGCGGTGGATTACTGCCATCGGCATCGGGTGGCGCACCGGGACTTGAAGGTAGGAAGGTTGTTGTGCGGGTTGGCATATGCAGATTGAGCAGCCGCAATTCTCTCACTTCCATTTGTTTTTCATGCTAGCCGGAGAATTTGTTGCTGCGGAGCGAGACAGACGACTCGTCGATCAAAATCGCGGACTTCGGCTTTGCCAAGGTGGTGAAGCGACCGCAGTCGCTGCGGACGCAGTGCGGGACGCCGGTGAGTGCATCAATTGTGACAGCGATGAAAAGGGAGGAAGAGGGGAATTGGGGGAGAACGTGTGTCTCGCTGGGCACAACGCACATACCAAGTCCACTCACTCACACATCGCAAACAGGGATACGTGGCCCCGGAAATCCTCACGGGCACGCCGTACGATGAATCTGCGGACATGTGGTCGGTGGGCGTCATCCTCTACATCCTCCTGGGCGGCTATCCCCCCTTCATCGACGACAACCAGCGACGGCTCTTTCGCAAAATCCGCAAGGGCCAGTACGAATTCCACGAGGAGTACTGGGGCCCCGTCAGCGACGACGCCAAAACCCTCATTTCGAACCTCCTCTGCGTCGATGCGAAACGGCGCCTCACCGCGCGGGAGGCGCTACAGAGCAATTGGATCTCCCGGGCGAGCGGCGAGAGTTTGGAGAAGAACGACATGGGGGCGAATTTGGTCATGATACGGAAGTTCAACGGGAAGCGCAAGTTTCGGGCGGCGGTCGCGAGCGTCATCGCGGCGAACCGGCTGCAGAACTTTTTGGCGTTCGACACCTTCCAGCAGCAGCCGGGGGACGTGCCGCGCCCTCGCTCGCTGAAGCTCTCTTCGGGGAAGTGGTAGATTGCGGAGGAAGGTTTCGGTGTCGGCATCTATGTCCGCCGTGACGAGAGCAGGTGACGGTGTTGGTATGTTTATTGGGTGGTGGGTTGAAACATGGAGTACAATTCTTCTTTGTCCGCCTCCAGCATGATGTGCTCGAACGAGAAAGAAAGCGTGCCTGGCCTGGGGGTCTGCCAACTGGCTCGCATCGCGGGCCGTCACCTGTGCAATTTCCGTTGGACACCTTCATAATTAAGACAGGCGCGTCGAAATTCAGCAGGAAGAAATCTGGCAGTTTGAAATTTGCCAGCGTGCCAGATTTCTTCCTGTTGGATTTCGACGCGCCAGTCTTAATTAATACTCGTATTGTATTGCGTGGATGATGCAGAACCAGAAAGGTGGACGACGCACCGCGCATACATACCTAGAACGAAACCGAGCCCGGGCGAAATGGATTGCGCAAAGGCCTCCAGAGCAGGGCTCTCTCCTGCCTCCTCCCTCCTCCTCGACCCTCGACGGTCTGTCCGTCGTTCAATAAGCGCCAAATAATATATTTATTCCTACGTTCGTAGAATCGGCCTCTCAGGGGCTAACATTAGTGTTTGGAATTCGTCCCAAAGGAGTGGCATCCCGGGTACCAACCATGATACAAAGCGTAGTTATATAATTTTTGGGAGTCTTACCTTCATGGGTGATACAATAAGAAGTTTTGCCCTTGCTCCCCCCTCCCCCCCCAAAAAACCCTCACTTCTTGTCCAGACGCCCCGCCCTTGCCAGCTCCCAGCGGCAAACCGGGGCAAAGGGAGCAGGAGCGCGGGCCGCCATCATCGCGAAATGGGCAACTCCCCCTCCTCGCCCCGGAGGCGACCCAAGCGGGAGCGCCTCCGGTCGCCTCCGCCGCCGGGGGGCGATTCCTCCGGGGGCGGCGACGACGTCCGTGCCGATGTCAACGCAAAAACCGTTGCTGCCAATGTCACCAACGGCGACGCCCCGGGCGAGGTGGAAAATGGGAGGGCGGCGCGGCGGGAGGCGGACGGCAGCAATTCGAGCGGGGGGCGCCGGCCCAAATCGCGAAATTCTGACGGGGGTCGCGGCCCTCGCAATTCCAGCGACAATGCCAACGGCAGCGCCAACCGTCGCTCTCCCAACAACAGCAGCAGCGCCAACAACAGCAGCGCCAGCAGCAGCAGCAGCCCCCCCTCCCCGCGGTCCCTCCGCCGACACCGCCCCCCGCCGAACCGGTACGTCGCCCGCCCCTCCAGGGCGGGGTGGAATTGCGCCGACGGCGACGCGGCCTTCTTGATGGACCGGGATGACGGCGCGGCGGGGGCGAAGGAGAGGAACGGCGAGAAGGGGAGCGCAACGACCAATGGGGGAGGGGAGGCGAAGAAACGGCCCGCTTCATCAGCGGCGGCTGCGGGCCCGTCGTCTGGCCGAGGAGGCAAATCCCCACACCGAAAAACGAGCCCCGCGAAAATGAGGGCCGGAACGAAGGGGAAGAAGGCAGCGGCCACTCCCGCCAAGGCCTCCAAGGCTCCCAACCGAAAAACGAGCCACGAGAAAAAGAGGGCCGGGGCGGGCCCGGGGAAGAAGACAGCAGCCACTCCCGCCAAGGCCTCCAAGGCCGCCAACAGGACGGCCGCCAAAGCGGACCGACCCGCCGGCAAAGGAAAGAGCGGGGAGAGGGGGAGGGCCAGCCCCAGGGTGTGGCTGTGCCCTCAGTGCCGGCACATCAACCTACCAGACCGGGCGCGGTGCCGGGAGTGCCGTGGGCGGAGGGAGGGCGAGGGCGACGAAGGCGAGGGCGACGCGGGAAGGAGGAGCAGCATCAACGGCCACGAGGGAGGGGCCGGTGCCAACTCGCCCGGAAAGAAGAGGGCTGCCGACGCCAAATCGCCCGGAAAGAAGGGCGCGGAACCCGCGTCGAGCCGTGGAAAGGAGGGCGGGGAGACGGGGGCGTCCCAAAAGCGACGACGGAGGGACTCACCGCCCTCGCCCGCCAAAACCTCCGTCGTACAAGGTGAGTGGGGGGGAGATGCTCCTCGTCAAACTTTGAAAATTCAAATTGATTTCGAAGTTGAATTTTCGAACGCGGTTGAAATTTCAAATTGAATTTTCAAATTCAACGTTTCAAACGAGCGCTTAAACTTTTCTGCAGGTGAGGAGACGCGTGGAGGCAAGCCCCAGGAGGAGGCTTCGGCGGGCCACATCACCCGCGAGGAGGCGGCCGCGTGGGAGGCGGCGGGGGGATGGCAGTGCCAAATCTGCCGGAGGCTCAATCTTCCCAGCTGTACCTCTTGTCAGGGCTGCGGGGCGTCCCGGATGACGACTAAGGATGGAGACGAGGCCGACGAGGGGGCGACGACGAAGGCGCCGCGGGAGGCACCCCCGGCCAACGCGGCGGCGTCGAATGGGGCGGCGGCCGGCAAGGCCGAGGAGTCGGACGACGCATCGGACGACGAGTCCAATTACGACGACGTGGCGTGCGCGCTGTGCAAGTGCGCCGTCGACTGGGCCGACGCCGACTACTTTCTGCCCGCCGACGCCGAAGATTGCGCCGGCGCGCCACGGCCAACGGGCGGCAGGGTTCACAGTTTCGGGCGCGAGGACGATTCCATGCGCAGCGACGACTCTGGGAGCGATTCGGACGCGTCCTCCTCCTCTTCCTCCGACTCGGACGCCCCGCCGTTCCGGCTGCCCCGCCGCTTCCACGACCCCGCCAACGCCCTGGTGCTGTGCGACGGCCCCGTCCACGCCGACGACGAGTACGCGTGTGACCGGGCGTACCACCAGCAATGCCACTTCGTGCCGATTCTGAGCATACCGCGGGGTCCGTGGCGGTGCCTCGTCTGCCGGCAGTGGGACGAGGATTTTGTGGGGGCAAAAAAGAAGGGGCGGAAGACGGGCGAGGATCGGAGCGCGAGGCCGGGGGCGCTGAGGGAGCTGTTTCGCTGCCGGCCGGCCCATGCAATGGCCCCGACCGCATCGGCTGCCACCGCGAGCGGCCCCACGGACGAAACAGCAGAGGAGGAATCGCGCCTCGCCGCCAGGGAACGCGACTTCGAACTCCGCACGGGCCCCCTCAAGGCCAAACTCCTCCGCGCCGAGCTCTTCACGAAATCCAAGGCGGTCGTCCGATCGTCCTTCGCGACGCTCCGATCGGCCGCGCACGCGCTGCGCAGCCTCACCGAGACCCCCAAGGCGCGGAAGGCGCTCGCCGCGCGGATCGACGGCCTCGGCATGCCGCAGGAGTTGGCGGAGTGCGTCCTGCGGAGGGCGACGGCGAAAATGCGGGTGCGGGAATTGATCGGCGGGTTGGAGGACGTGATCCGGTGTCGGGCCGCGCGGGACGAGGCTGACGAGGCGTCAGAGGAATGGCCGCGGCCGGTGGACGGCCGCGGCGAGGATGTCGTGGGCGAGCTGATGCGGTGGTACCTCCACAATCAGAATCGGACGCAGCCCGAGGACGACGGCGGCACTGCAATGGCCACAACTACGGCCACGGCCGCCGGCGAGAAGAGCCTGCTCCACCACCTCTTTCCCGAGGGGCACGCGCGCCGGCGGCGCCTCCCGCCCCGCACGGGCGAAGCTAACCGCTCGTCCTCCCCAACCGACGACGACGACGCCTCCGACGATTCGGGCGTTTCCCTCGACGACCTCGCCTGCTGGGTCTGCCACGGAGCGCACGCCACCGACGAGAACGACATGCTCCTGTGCGACGGCCGGGGGTGCTACCGGGCGTTTCACATGCAGTGCCTCGAGCCCCGGATCGGCCCCGCGGACTGCAGCAGCGAGGGCGACGACTGGTTCTGCCCCCTCTGCGCGGCCCACGGCACCTTGATTCACTACGCCGAGCAGGAACACCGCTTGGGCGACGACCGCGCGGAGGAGGAAGCTGAGGCGGGCGACGACGACGAGGAAGAAGAGTGGGAGTGCGCCGCAGACATATTTCCCGAGGCCCCGTTCGAACTGCGCGTGGCGCGGAAGTTCAAGGAGGGCCAGCGAGATAGAGAAACGGACGCCTTTTTGGCGGACACGCTGGGCATTGCAAGTAAACCCTCCTCCACTGCCGGGCGCGGGTCCAACGGCGGGAGCGACGAGGACGACGAGGACGACGACGACTTCGATCACGAAGAAGCGGACGGCGACGACGCCGAGTCCCTCGCGGAGGATCGGCACGAAGAGGCGCGCCTGGGCAAAGAATCGATCGGCAAGGACGAGCTGGACAACCTGTCCGTCGGCTCGTCGGACGAGGAGGGGTCCGACGACGAGGACGCCTCAGAGAGCGGCGGCGGCCCGACGGAGGCGCCGGTGCGCCGCCGCAAACGCCGGAGGGGCGCCCTGCCACACGACGACGCCAACGGGACCGCGGACGCCGATCGCGGCCGGTCGCCCCCCCCGGACGCGGGGACGCTCGACGTCGCCAACATCGTACGCGGGCCGCGGCGGCGGGCGACGGTCGATTACCGCAAGCTCGCGGACGCCATGTTCGGAGATGAGTCGGACGAGGAGGCCAAGGGAGCGGCGAGGGAGTATACCTGCAAGGCTCGCGATTTTAGCACGAGCGACAACGAGGGAAGCGACGGCGACGACGGCGACGGCGACGACGATTCGGGGGAGGAGGAGGAAGACGCTCCCAAAAAGAAGAAGGCGAGGAGATCCGGCCGCGGGTAGAAGGCGTTCCCCGGGCGGCAAAAATGCTGCAATCGATTCACTACGATCGTGTCTTTTTGCCATAGAGGCACTAATTGAGAAGCGCTTGTGCCATCAACAGTTCGGCACAAATTGGATGCCTAGAAATCCTTTTTGTTGCTCACACTACAGGTGAGCACCCTTGTTGTACACCTCCATCACAACGACTTTATTTGCGGTCTGTTGGTAACTCCGCCAAATTATCTTATCAACATGCCTCTCATTTCGTACAACCTCCTCCCTTTGAAACCCAGCAGCAGTACTATCTCCAGCGAGCAGGCTGTCCACTCCTTCCTCCTTCTTGAGGCGGTACTAGATATTTCGCAGGATACGAACCGATCGGCCCCCCAAATTGGGCGGCTACGCGTTGAGAAGGGAAATGAGAAAGGAAATCGCCAACTCTCGGTTTAGTACTAATTCCGTAGTACGTTGATGTAGATATTTTGCTAAAATAGATGGTAGTAGGAGGTGGCGTCAAGTTTGAGAGCAATCCGAACAGCGTTGGGGGTGGAGCGGAGCGTTGGGGCGCCTCCTGCAACTGCGCTGCGACCGCACCGCATCCACGCTACGACGAACCTACAATTAACGGGAGAAGGAACGGCATCGATCATCGTGTGCTTCCAACCATCGATCGGCGCCGCTCTCATTGCAACGCCATTGCATCGAACTGTCGGCCTCATTCATCGATCGTCGCCAACAAGATGCGCCTCATCGCGGCCCTGGCCCTCGCCGCCGTCGGCGGCGTCCTCCCGGCCGCCACGGCCCAGCAGTTTTTGCAACGCCTCGGAGGGAGTAACCTCTACAGCGGCCTGCGCCGGACGCTCCGTAAGGATCCCGTCCTCCACGACGAGGATGCCGACGGGGACGCCGACCTCGTCATGGCCGTCGACCTGGCCGAAGCCTCTGTTTCAATGAGCATGGGAGCGGCGACGGAATTCTTCATGGCCGCCAAGGCCTCCAAGGCCG
>JALLAP010000924.1:0-13624 GCA_036939355.1 Thalassiosira profunda | reverse complement strand
CGACTTACCTCAACGCTGTCCGGCCCAATGTTCCTAGGAACGGCAATGTCCACCAACATCAACGGCCGTCCGCTGTCAAGGCCGTGCTCCTCCAACAAGCCCTTGTCAATCACGTAGTCCGGCGAGCTGGTGGCAGTGAAGACAATGTCGCTACGGCCCACAACGTCCCAAAGCCCATCCTCCAACACGATTTCGATCTCCACGTCGGGAAATTGCTCCTGCAATTCCATGGGACGCGGCATCGACCGATTAACAATGGCAATCCGCTCCAATCCCCGACTCGCCAAGTGAGTGATCAGGAGTCGCGTCATGGTACCAGCTCCCACCACGGCCAAGCGAGCCTCGGAGAAGGGGAGATTTAAGTCCTGCATGCACATGGCCTCGCTCAGCTCCACCGCGGCCGAGGAAATGCTCACCGACCCCTTGGAAATGGCCGTCTCACTGCGCACGCGCTTTCCAGCGGCGACGGCGTTGTTCAGGAGCCGGCTCAGGACCTTCCCCCCGCACCCATCGTCCTCAATGGAGTGCAAATGGCACTGTCGGACCTGGCTCAGAATCTGCCCCTCGCCCACAACCAGGGAGTCCAATCCCCCCGCCACACGCATCAAGTGCCACACGGCGTCGTCGCCCTCCAGCATGAAGATGTTCCTCCGCAGCGTGCTCACGGGCAGTCCCGACCGTTCCGCCAAGTATTCCATCACACGGGCGTTCGCCTCGTGGGCGTCGCTGGCCGCGAAGTAGATCTCGAACCGATTGCACGTGGAGAGGATGGCGGCTTCCTCCACCTGGCCCGTGGAGCAGATGACGTTGGATTGGTCGTTCCATTCTGCCTCTGGGATGGCGAGCTTTTCGCGAACCTCCACTTGGGCGTGGTGGATGGAGAGGCCGATGACGTGAACCTGGAGGCCTTTGGAGGCGAGCTCCAGGCGTTCCTGGTAATATAGAAGAGGATAGTGTTAGACGTGATCGGGGGAGAAAAAGTTGTGCGACCAGATCCCCCGGATGGCACTCACCTGCTTCGTCTTCTTCCGCCTCGCGCCTGCCTTTCCGTTGAGTGCCACGGCACCAGCGGCGGTGCTATCCAACGTGGCGGCCATGAGCGCACTGCCATTCTCTGCCGCGATCCGGCTGCTCAGCGTCCGCCCGGCAGTAAGTGCCGGTGATTGGAAGGCGGAAGTACCGCCGGCAACGGCCGCTAGGGCCATAAGTGCTGTCGAGAATTTCATTGTTCCAGAAGTAACTGATGCTGGGAGGAAGGGAGCGAGAAGAATGTATGTAGTGTGAGAGAAGGAAAATCAGCACGCATAAATTATTGAGCAGGTCCCCCCCCCCCATAATTTCTGATAGACTTGCAAACCAGCGACACATTATGAAGCTGGAGGCGCGTCAAAAGGGCTGTTTGTAACAACGCGAGGCCACCCATCCCCCCCCACTGTATTTGCAGTAAAATACTGAGATACCGCCGTCGCTGAAACCCACCCGCGCGCTCAGCATCCACCCATCCACCGCAGCGAGACCATCCTCACCTTTCCGACAGTACTACTGCGACCACCAAAGCAACGAACTAGGGAACAGGGCGGGTGAGTGGGGCTCCAGGGAAATGTGCGTGTGTTGGTTCTTGGGCAGAAATTTGGGGAGGACGAAAAGGCAAGCTGGAAGCTGGCTTGAAGCTGGAACTTGGTGCAGTCGCAGATCCAACTCAAGTTGAAGCAAAATCCGCGTAGGAATAGTACGATCGAAGCGGCACTCGTTTGACTGAAACTTCCCGACTCAGTCGGAAGCATTCGTCCATCCATCCTTCCCTACCCTCTGACCCCCCTTGCTCGACGCTCGACCTCGACCGACGCCCGACGCCGCCCTGCCCCCAGCTCTGCCGCGCCCCCTCGCCCCTCGCCTCCCCCATCCCCAAGCCACCACACTCGAAGCTCACATGCACCGCCCAAGATGCCGCGCAAGCAACGGACCAAAGCTTATGGTGGCGGTGGCGCTGCACCTCAGCCATCGGCGGCCCAAAAGGGTGGCAGCGACGGTGGCTTCCCGCCGCATCTTCTGCGCACCTACAGCCAATACGAAAGCAACGATGCATCGGAGCATCTGGAGGCCCTCGTCCCCAACGCCGTGTATGTCGCTCGGCACGCGCTGTCGTCCAAAGAGTGCAAGGAGTGGATAAAGTATGCGGAGGAGGGGGGTGGATTTGAGAGGGTGCAGCACCCTGCAACAAAGTGGATTGCACATCGAGAGTGTGGCCGGATACAAAAGAACGATTGGCAAATGAGCCATCGCCTGTACCAACGGATAGAGAGCATAGTGAAGCAGATCTCTCCCCAACTGGGAATATTCGACAAAGCGGAGCTTCTATCGAACGGGGCAAAATTCAATGCCATTGACATATCCAACAACCTGCCAAAATACCAGCCAATCTCGTGCAACCCAAATCTGCGATTGTACAAGTATACCAAAGGGCAGTGGTTTGGAAGACATTTCGACGGTGCAAACGACGTTGCATTCCCAAGCACCCAAAGTGACGGTGCACCCTATTCCGCATCGGAAGTGAAAGAGGCTCAAACAGAGATAACCGTCTTATTTTATCTATCGGCCTGCCGAGGAGGAGCCACGCGATTTCATCTGCCCCATTCAAATGACAAGCGAAAGAAGGGAGGGGGCAGTTCGGACATTGCCTTTACACCGGAAGAGGGAGCAGTGTTGCTGCACGTCCACGGAGAAAAATGCTTGGAGCACGAGGCGGAGCCGGTTCTGGACGGTGTGAAGTATGTGCTGCGGACAGACATCGTGTACGGGATTGTGTAACTGCAATGTTGGCTTCACTTTGACGCAAGGCGTTGATCTTTACATGTCCTTTCTCTCGGTTAAACTTCTTCGGTCGGATCTGTTACAACAAGCAACATCTATCTATCTTTCCTCCCACCTCAAGCAGGCTCCTCGCGCGGCTCCACCAAAATCTCATTCACAGCGCACCCTGATCGATAAGGATGAGGTTAGGAGTCAATTTTGTGGGAAGGCGGGGAAAACAGATAAGCAACAATTGTGAAGCATTTCCGGACTCACACTCTGGCTGCGTTACCGCATAAAGGACCGCCCGGCCAATGTCTGCTGGCTCCAGGACCTTGGCCCCAGTCGGCTCTCCGTAAGTCTTGAGGGCGTCCGCGTCCGTGGAGGTGGCCAAGAGGGGAGTCTCCACGTTGCCTTCGGCATCACTGGTGATGTTCACGATGTGGCCCTTGCCCCTCGACAACATCGAAGGAAGGATGGCGCCAATGCCATACATGGTTCCTTTGCAGTTCACATCGACCGTCCGTTCCCATTGGTCCCAGTTGGCGTTTTTCATGAGGGTGAAGTACATCACGCCGGCCACGTTCACAAGGATGTTGACAGGTCCCAACGACTCCTCGGCCTTGGACACCAGGGTCTGCACATCCGAGAGCTTGGTGACGTCTGTTTTCACGATGACTGCTTTCGACGATGTGCCTGGACACTTGTTCGCCACTTCCAGACGCGTCTTCTCCAACTCCTCCACGCGGCGGGCGCCCATGGCGACGTGGCAGCCTGCCTCGACGAGAGAGGCGACGATCGCTCGGCCGATGCCACTCGAAGCACCAGTCACAACTGCAACCTGACCGGCAAGAGGTCCAGTCGGAGGGCCGCTGCCACTCGGATCGAACGGCACTGCCTCACTAGTCGCGCCGATGTCAATTTGCCCATCATCAGGCAGGACCGAACTGAAGTACGTCAAGAAGTAGGCGTGGCCCACTTGCGAACTGCGCTTCAGAGGCGATCCAATCTCCGCCAACGTGGCATCGAACACGGAGCAGTCCAGCTGAGGGACATTGGTCAGGTACGATTTGGCGTCCTCCAATCCCGAAATGAACGAGAAGAGAGCCGTCAAAGCCGAGGCGTCTTCAGCGCTGGCGCCTCCAATCGCAGCTTCCTCCAGTGCTCCTGACCAAGAGTTAAAGTCAACGGCAGAGAGAACGCGACCGCCGACCCCACTGAGGCGTCGGAACACTTCCTCAAAGGGCGTAAAGCCGTCCTGGACGCAGTTCAAGACGTGTCCTTTCTTCAGCGTGCCAGCATCAGACGCAAGCGAAATCATGGCCCTCGAAGCAAAGTCAACAGGCGTGCACTCGAAGTTCCATCCCTTTAAGTTTGGGACCTTGCCCAGGCGCAGGCACCCATTGATGACAAGGGCCTGGAAGTCAAGAGCGTTTCCGGCAGCAGACGAAGAGTCCCAACCAATGTTTCCGAAACGGATGGACAGGGCGGGCAGGCCACGGGTGGTTGCCTCTGTGACGAGCTGCTCCGCCGCCCACTTGGAAAGGCCATAGCCGTTGCCAGCCCCCAGCCTATCAGGCAGGCAGCCCACGCTGTCGTTCTCCCTGAAGACCTCGCCAGTGCAGCTCTCAGACGGGAAGATGCCGTTGGAGGAAACGTACGCCAATCCCGTCCCGGGGCGGCACGACGCGGCAAGCTTCAGCACCTCCAAAGTGCCACCCACATTAATCTCCTTCATCTTGCCATCGTAGGGCGCCGTCAGGCTGACCATGGCACCGCAGTGCACGATGAAGTCCACCGAGGCCAAGACGCGATTCCAGTCGCCTTGGGACATGCCGAGGTGGGGCAGCGACAGGTCTCCCTTCTCGAGGACCACGCGGGAGTGATCGACCTTCAATCCATACCTGTCGCAATTCTTGCGAACGATGTCTGGGTCGTCCGAGCGCACAAGACAGGATACGGTGGCCATGTCGTTGGCTTCCAATAGCTGAGCCAGGATGTGCACGCCGAGAAAACCAGTGGCACCGGTGAGGAAAACAGACCGGGCAGAGGCGGCAGTGGTGATGCTCGCGGCATCGCCAGTAAAGGTCAGCTCGGGAGGCAGGACTGCATCCTTCCGCGCCCGCGCGATGACCTCATCATTCTTCTGCTCTTCCGGCCCTCCAATAACTGACCAGTCTCTATCGCTGCTTCCCTTGCTTTCGATCTCAGTCAATTGCTCCTCAACAACCTGAGACCACTGGCTCATCACCTCCGAACAGCTGGTCCTGACAGTAAAGTTCTCGCGAAACAGCTTGGCAGCGCTCAATTTGACGCCAAAGCACTTGTTGGTCATGCTCACAAGNAGTAAAGTTCTCGCGAAACAGCTTGGCAGCGCTCAATTTGACGCCAAAGCACTTGTTGGTCATGCTCACAAGGCGAGCGGCGCTGAGAGAATGGCCGCCTTGTTCCTGGAAGTTGCTCTCGAGGTCGATCGTGAGAGTCTCGTCCGTGACCAACACACTTTCCCACAGCATGAGCATGGCACCCTCGACATCCGCTTGTGGGGAGTCCTTTGGCACCCGCAAGTACCTCGCCAGCCGCTTCAAGCTCCCTGCAGATCCCACACCGCCCGGAGTAGGCGCGGGAGCCCCGGCAGGCGCCGCCGTGGTGTGAGTTTCGTAGTTGAGCTGCAAACTTCTCATCATGGCCCTCCGGTCCTTTGTCTGCGCCTGGAGCGCCTTGCGATCGAGTTTGGCCCCCACGGCTGCAACAGGAAGAGACTCCACCTCAATGTACACAGAGGGAACCATGTAATGCGGCAGGTGGCCGTCAACGGCGCGCCTGATTTCTGGGCACGAACCATTGCGTGTGTCAATTGTCCAGTCGGCCAAGCGAGTGTCGTCGGCAGCGGGTTCTTTGTGGTCGCGAACGAGGTAGGCAATCAACTGCTTGTCCTCGCTGCCCTCCTCGCCATCAGCCACCACCACGCAGCTCGAGAGGCGGACGTGGTCCACGAGGGCTGTCTCAACAGCACCCAGAACGACCGAGTATCCCCGAATCTTGACCATAAAGTCGCAACGGCCCAGGATTTCCAACTGGCCATTGGGCAAGAACCGCGCACGGTCGCCAGTGCGATACATCATAGGCACCCGTTCCTCACTAGAGACGCTCTCCACGAACGGATCCGGCACGAAGCGCGTGGCGGTGAGATCGGGCAGGTTCAGGTAGCCCCGCGCAAGCATGTCGCCCCCTACGAACAGTTCCCCCGCCTCGCCGAAGGGGAGCGGGCGGCACTCCTCGTCGACAATGTAGCAGGGCGTGGAGGGGTATCCCACGGGGCAGAACTTGTCGCTGTGGCTCAGGTCCAGGTCCGGCGCGGTCAGATCCAACGCGGCCACCTCGTGGCACTCGGAGATGGAGTAGAGGTTCATCAAGCGGACCTTGGGCAGGACGTCGAGCACCTTCTTCATCAAAGCGAGGCTCACGACCTCGCCATTGAGGAAGATGTTCTTCACCGTCTTCAATCTGCCCTTGACATCCGCCGCGTCCACGTTCAAGAGCATGTTTTCGAGCAAGCTGGGCGTGAACAGGATCTCCGTCACCTTCGTCCTTTCCAGCAAGCTGGTCAGCCTATCTCCGTCATAGATGTCGTCGGCAGGGACAGGAAGAACCGTTCCTCCCCGCATCAACGGACGCAAGCACTCCCAAACGAAGAACACGTTGCAGGCCACCACATCCCCCGGGCCGTAATCCGAAAGGGTTTTGAAGCGCCACTCGTACGACACGGCCGGGGCGCGGTGCGGATTGGCAATGCCCTTCGGCTGTCCCGTGGTGCCCGAGCTGTACACCACAAACGCCAGGTCGTCCAGCGAGACGTCCGGCCCGGGCGCCTCCCCCTCCTCGGCCCAGTTGCGCTGGTACCGCTCCCACAATGCCTTCCACTCGGCCTCCTTGTCGCTGCTGTCGCCCCCCTCGTGGGCGGAATCGTCCTCGCACACGACGGCTATCTCTCCCGCGGCCGCGGGGAGCTTGCGCACGTGTTCCAGCGTGGTGCAGATGGCGGTGGGACGGGCGTCGTTGAGGACGCGCTCTACCATGGGGGTGGGGTAGGCGAGCTCGAGAGGGACGTACTACAAACACAGATGAGGGGGAGAGGTTAGAGATTGCAGCGAAGGAGGAGAACTAATGTGATATTATTGCAAGAGGAACTCACCGCGCCACCTGCACTGAGGGCAGCCAGCATGCTGACCACATACCGCGGGCTCGGGTCCATGTAAATGGCCACGACGCTGTCCGCCCGCGTCCCCGCCTCCTTCAGTTCCTTCGCCAGGCTCAGCACCTTGAGCTGCGTCTCGCGGTACGTCCACGCCTTGCCCGTGGTGGCGTCGACGAGGCACGGTGCATTAGGGGTCTCAATGGCACGTGCGTGAAAGGCCGTGTGGATCATCGTCGGGTTTTCCCCCGCCGCGGCAGCGGCGCTGTTGTCTGGAGAGGTGAGTTGCAGATACAGAAGGTTAGAGGAGAGATAGTCAGTAAGGTGCAGGTGTTGCAAAGTTGCAACGTTCATATCTTGTGGAGGTGAACCGCCGTCGTCATTGCTTGGCTTGGCGTCTCCCCGCCTCGAGGGCTCGCCATCCAGCCGCATTGCAGCACTCACCTGATGCCATCCTGCTCAATACGCGTTGCGGCGAACTGCTTGCCGTCGCTCTGGGGCGACGCCGTTGCGGTCGGTATCGTATTGTAAAGTCGGCACGGACGCTCGGGATTTTGCAAGGCGAAGGCGAGCCGAGAGCCGACGTGGTCCAGAGCAAGTAAGTAGGTAGGCGTAGGAGTACGTAAGCGCACAAGCTAAGGACATCGCCTCGCCCCGCCTCGCTCGTGAATCGTGAACCAAGCTATTGCAGCGAAGGAGCGGCGGAAATGACCCAATAGCCTGTGCAGCCGGCGGAAGAGCTGATGATCCCGGTGGGGTCCACGTGCTTATCACCACACCAACACATAATATCACACACAGGGACGCTCGGGGGGTCATTGCAAAAAATCAGCTCCCTGTCCACACATCACGGAGGGCCTCGATGCGCTCCAGAGATCCAGTGGGCGTCCACGCTGCCGATCAGGATAGTATGGTGTCCATAGATCCTCCGTCATCGGTGTCAGTCTGCTCCTCACATGCAGTTGCACCCACGAGGCGCTCCTCCTCGTTGTCGTCATCGTCGGCTTCAGCTCGGGGCCGGGCTGCACTGCTAATTGCAATCGTCGTGTGCATACCGCTGCTATCTCACTGGGAAGACTTCGGCTTTGCGGCGACATCGCGGCCCCACCAGAAGCGGGAGCAGAGCGGTGATCTTGCATCGGAGGCGTTTAATTCCTACAAGCTGAATGCACCGTTGTTCGAGGCAATCAAACAAAACGATCTCAAGTTGGTGCAATCGCTGCTGCAAGGGGGCGTAGATGCTGCAAATCAGAAAGGGTCAAAGACGAGCTATTACAATGTGAATGCAGAGGATGCCAAGGGGCTCACTCCGCTCATCGAAGCGACATTGCTCGGAAACAAAGATCTTGTGGAGTTGCTTTTAACAAACGGTGCAAAGGCGCAGCCGGCCCCGGGGTTTCGACATACCGCTCTCCGCGCGGCGTGCCTCACCGCCAATCCACAGCTGATCACGCTGCTGTTGAAAAGAGGCGCCGATCCCAACGCCATGAGCGAGGGAGGCCGGACGCCGCTGATGGGCGCGTGTTACTTGCGACCTCAATTCGACGCGATGGAGAATCGCACGGACCTCTCCGTGGGGGCAGTGAGGACGATGCTGCAGGATCCGAGGACGGATCCAAAGATTAAGAACGATTTCGGGGAGAGCGCGTTGGATCTGTGTCGGCAGCGGGGGTACACCAAGAGCATCGTGCTGCTAAGACAGCGGATGGGAGGCGGGCGACTGGGAGGGAAAATACAGCCTGAGCCAGCGAACGAGATGCAGTGATCGTTGAAAAGAGTTGGGAAATTGCGATGTGGCATATGGAATCATTCTACCTCGCAAAGGTTCAGCCCGCGACTTGGGCAGGTTGAGTGTTCCATCCAAGAAACGCTCCACGGAAAGACTCAAGCAAGTCGTCCGCTAACTCCGTCAAGGAGAGCAGCAACCAACTCGGCGCTGCCAACACTCCTTCTAATAGACAGGAGGAGGGATGCGAACCAACTCGAAATATCGCGATCCATCCGCCACAGGCTGGTGTACCCACCGGCCTCTCTTTCGGCCTCCCTTGGGGATGTACGGCTCATCGTCGTCGTCGTCCTCGTCGCCGAAGCGCCTGCGCTTCTTCCTCTTCTTGGGCGGTTTGGCCTCCTTCTTCTCGGGGAGTTTTCCAGCGCCATTCACAAAGAGGAGAGGGAGGCTCTGCCACGCCATGATCACCTCGTAAAGGCGAGCAAGAGTGGGATCGGAAAAGTACTCCTGGCTGCGCGTTTCGCGGTTCCACTTCCTCTTGCGAAATGGACGGTCATTCGTCATGCTTGACGACGCCACAATATCTGCACCAAAGCCATCGCATCCAATTTCTTGCTGCAGAAGATTGAGGAGGCGCGGCATCAACTCTAGAGGAACGTCGTTGAAACCACAAGGATCGTACAGGTTCAGCTTCTCATTGGTCAGTGCGAGAACCACTTTGTACCGAATCTTCAGTCCCTCGGGTCCGTCGAGCGCATTGATTCGCCTGACTGTCTCCATTGGGATGCCGCGGAGATTCTGTGGGCCCATATCGACCGCACAGGTGTGGTTGGAGGCAGCAATCGTCTCGAGACTGGCTGTGTCGAATAGACTGCCTTTCACGATCTCAGCCCTTCCACCATCGCGCTCAGGTTGAATTGATTGCTCCTGTTGCCAATAAAACCTCCTTCCACCGTGCGAGGTCTTGAGAGACTTGTTGCCGCTAATGTCGAGAAGACGCAGAGTGGAGTTGTTCTTCAGGAGATCGACTACGGCAGGAGCGACCTTGTCATTCAACCAATTGCGACTGTCGAAAGGAGAGAAGCGGGTCAGGGCTGTGCATTCCCCGGGGTATCGTTTGCACTCTCCAGATTGAACGTACCTCAGGTCGAGCTCCTCCAACGATTCGTTTGCCTTGAGCGCGGGCAGGATGTGGTTGGCGCCTTTCGTCGTGAGGTGATTGTTCGACAGGATGAGAGTCTCTAGAGAACAATTGGCGTGCTCGAGGAATTTGGCCAGGGCCTTGGCGCCTTGCACCGGGAGCGAATTGAAGCTGAGATCGAGAGACGTGAGCCTGCTCAGAGATTTCATCGCCTTCTTGGTGGCACGGAGGATGCCCGGGAGCGCCAGACCGTTCGAGCTGAGGGAGAGCTCTTGAATTGTCTTGTTCTTGACCAACGACTCTTCGAGGGCCCTCTTGTTGTCTTTGTCGATCTGCGCGCCAACCAATGAAAATGAAATCAAGGAGACCGACTTCTTTCCCAGCCACGTTGCAATGCGAGCCACGCCCTCAGCATCCATATCTTTGTGGCCGATTTGGAGGCTTTCGCATTTCTTGGAGGCAACCGAGGCAAGGAGCTTGTCGAGGACGGCGTGGTTTCCGCCACCGAGAGTGCAATGGGCAAGGTTCACGTGCGCGATGGAGGACTTTTTGGACTTGATCGTTTTGGCTAAGGCATTGACAGTATCCACTGAGTCAATGTTGTTGTGCGAGAGGTCCAACTTCCACAAAGAGGAATTGCCCTGAAGAAGAGGCGCCAATGCAGCGAGGTCGTCCCCGGAGAGGGAGCACCTCGAAAGTACCAATTCCGTCACTGGGGAGAGGATTTGGTGAGCACGCATTGGTGGCAAAAGATCAACAAGCAGCAAACGGGAATTCTTACAGGTGCGGTTGTTGCTGCTAGTTTGAAGGACAGGCAGTATTTTGTCTTTCAGCCAAGGCGATGGAGGCAGGTGGAAGTTGCTGATATTGAAGCTCTCGACGTCCGAGTGCTCTTGAATGCCTTGGGCAAAATACTCATAGTACTGCAACATATCCGCATCTGGACGCAAGAGTGAAATGAATGAGACAGAGGGGCGGTAGCTCCGGCATCCTCTCAGCAGAATAACCACTTACGATACGGAACCTGGGTCAACGTGGGACCCCAGCCCGTAGTGAACAACTTCGTGTGACCCAATGTAATTGCGTGGGGGTCCTCTTGTTCGGCAATCAGAGCTCTCCCTCCCTTTCGTAGGGCGCCCGCGGCGTTCCAATGCACTCGGCGACCGTTGGACCATTTGTCCACGATTTTCTCCCCATCAACCGTGGAGAATTCGTCAACGTTCGTCTTTGATCGCCAATCCCACTCGCATGGCACGACCGGCCTGTCGAGGCGGGCCTCTGTCGAGGGAGTGTTGGCAGCCGCACCCTCCTCTTTGCCATCCAAAAAGTCACACGGGTTGGCATTGCGCTGCGTGCGATTGCGGGAGGACCTGCGGGGAGCGGACTCCTCGGTTTCGCCCTCGTTTGCCCTGGAGTCATGCATGATGACCTGGCCAAGCACAACAATAATTGAGCGCGCACAAAATAGAACACAAGATATAAATTGGGGAAAATGCGGAGGGCGGCAGCGAAGCGACGATATAAAACAGGGGCCCACGGATGACAACATCGCCGCAACGCAGGGCAGAAATGGCAGAGCGATTCCGTGGCGTTTGCAAACTGTGGGCCGGCGGCTGGGCGCAGTGAACAACGGCGATTGCCTCCAATAAATCTGCACCGTCATTGCTCGGCGAGACAGCTCTTGTCCCCCCAGCCCCCGCCGCCCATCGCCGATGGCCATCATGGAGTGACGAGGAAACCGAGGACCTACCTGATAACAATGGACAAAGCGGCGGGAGCGACCAAGAGGTGCAGGGGGTGTTGTCGGTCCGTTGGTTGGGTTGTGAGTTGGGAGCGGGAGAGTGGCGAGGCGAGAGGCGAGTTGACTAACTCGTGGAGAACGAAGATATCTACTTAGGAATCAGTACAATATGCGAGTCAAAGTCGCGACTTACAGAGCCTTCCTCTCTCCGGCGCGCAAGGACAATACATAGGTACTGGACGTCGCGTGCTATTGTACCTTCAGTGACTGCACTGCTTCGTTTGCAATTCTCTCGATTTGCAGCGTTGCAGCGTTAAGTATCAGTTGAGCTCCAAAAAGATCGGATCGAGGATGCCGCCGGGGGCCAACCCCGTATTTCTAGCCAGCGCTGCACCGGCTTGCATGTAGGGATGGGCAAAGTAAGCTCCGATCGACCCCACCGCAATCAAAACGAGTGGCGCCCGCAGCAATTCCTTCCAATAATCATCTGGGAGTGTTTGCCTCCCCTCCCAAACCGCCTGGAACGGGACCACAGACGTCCGCTCCTTGATCTTCAAAAACGCCTCGCCGTGCTCGGCCTCCAGCCTCCGATCGCCGTTCCAGCACGCAAACGCGTGATGGCCCACGAGCAGCGCCATCGTCAGCAAAGTGAAGCTCGTGCCCACCATCGCCAGGTGCGCCGCGCTCCACATCGCCTGCCCGACGTACTGGGGGTGCCTCGTGATGCGAATGATGCCCGTCTCCCACAAATGGATCTTCGGCTTCTCGACCGCCGCCACCTCCTTGAGATTGTACACCGACGGATACAGGAACAAGAAGGAGGCGAAGTTGGTCAGCCACGCCAGGGCGTGGACCCACCCGACGTGCGAAATGTCGTAGAATTGGACGCCGTCGTGGGCGTGCGAGATGAAGTAGACGATCCACGAGTACGCCAGACACAGGCTGGGAAATGCAAAGATGACCCTCCACGTCCGGGCGCCGACGATCTTCTCTCCAAACGGTCGGAGGGAGGCCAGGCCCGAGTGCACGATGGGGAAGATGATCCCGAACGCCAGCGTTACCAGGTGCGAGTTTCCGTGTGCGACATCGGTCTCGAGGAAGTGCACAAAGTCGTCCCCGTACCCCGTCGGTGGGTAGATCCACAGCACCGCCACTGCTGTCAGTATGGTCCCCACCGCTGCAAAAAAGGTGACCCATCCTGCTTCTCCGAGCGCGCCCCACTTCTCGTCGTCAAAGTTGTATATGCCGGCGTCCTCCCCGAGCATGAGGTCGTTTGTGCGATCGGACGTTTGGGATTTGGAGAGGATCGAGAGCGGATTGTCGGATAGGGGTTCGGTGGAGTGCAGTCGGGTGGAGGCCGGGCGTGATGGCGATGACGCACGTCGCGAGAGGTGTTGGACCGCCGATCGCGGAACCGCGTTGAACGCCTCTGATGTCGGATGGAGCGCCAGCGCAAGCCCCAACGCGGCGAGGCGGGCCACCCGCAGTGCGGAGGTCCGGCCGAGGGTGCTCATAATATCACTGCAGGTGGGGAGGGTGTTGATGGCGGGGAGAGAGGAAGTGGAAGTTGAAAGGAAGGGAAGGTGGAAGGAATGTGTTTTAGGGTGCATGCACTTTATTTGCAAATGAAGCATTCCCTATGGTACTGGATAGGACTCAAAGATACGCTAGTGCACGCATTCAGAGCCTAGCTTGCGCCACTCTGCCTGGGAGGGGCGGAGGCGGGCAGTTGTCAAACTTGTTGCGGCGTGCATGCGTGTTGCAGCAGTCCCTGGGGGCTGCGGGACAATCGGAGAGAACATGAGGCAGCTAGCGCGACGCCTGCAATAGTTGCAAACGTATTGCAATATGGCCGCCGACGAGCGCGCAGCTCCCCAGGATGGAGGGGCTTTCATGACGGGGCGCAGCCTGATGGTTGGCTTCTCAACGACGGAGGAGCCAGCGAATGACCGAAGCGACCGCACTGGCGGCAACAGATCGGACATGGATCGTTCCGCGAGCATGCTGAACATCTCCCAAATCTCACGG
>JALLAP010000921.1:0-18789 GCA_036939355.1 Thalassiosira profunda | reverse complement strand
CAGAAGATGCTGCAGCGTTGTCCGTTGCACTCTCGTGATCGAAGAGGCTGCTGTGTTGTTGAGGTCGCGATTCTACCGATTTGTTGTCAGCAACAGTTTCCGTTTTCGATTCGGGTGGCGTGGCAATCTCCGGGGCTGCTGCGTCGCCCTCTGAGATTGCGCTCGCATCGTCAACGCCCTGCCCGGCGCCGACGGAGACCTCGTCTTGGTAAGGAAATATGACAGCCACTGCCACAGAAAGGGCCATGACGACCAGTAGCGCTGCGATGGCGACGATGTAGCGGTTCGGGCTGCACTGGGGCGCCATGGCGGTGCAGTTCTCGGAAAGAAGTGATGGACCGCCGGCGCGCGGGCGGGCGCGCCGGGGGGGGCGATCACAGGCGGGAGTCCCACGATGGATTGACGCGTGATTAAAATGACCAGATCCCGCCCCCTCGCCGCCTCTCTAGCGCAAGGCTATCTTGTGACGTTTGCCTCGGAAGATCTGGTCCTCGAGCGAATTGCTGTTTCGCGAGATGAGCTCCACCACCTACTTCGAGGCTGAATAACGAGAGGTTACGGAAGGCAGGGGGGGGGGGGGGGCATCATAGAGGATATGAATAAACACAAAACAGAAACCAACGAGCACATGACGACGACTCCTCAAACCACCGCCGGGACCTCCAACCCCGATTCCATGAACGCCGCCACCTCCTCGTCCTCCCGCCGCCCCAGCAGCACCTCCTCCGTCAATTCCTCGTCCATTTCCTCCGCACTCCTTTTTCCCCTTTTCGCCTCGTACCCCTCCTTCCGTTCCTTGGCCTCCGCCACGGCCGCCGCGACGTTATCCTTCCGCAGCAACACCCCCTTCAATCCCTCGTGACTTTCGAGGAGCTGCATCTTCCGCCCCCGGAGGCTGGCGCTGTTGATGGACAGCTTGCGGATGAGGGAGTACGTCCACAGGTTCTGCTTGACGTCGTTTTGGACGTGGACGGTTCCGTTCGTTTCGATGTGGGCGGCCAGTTCTAGAGGGGCGCAGATGCGTGAGCGGAACAGGATCAGGTACCAGCGCGATAATGCAAACATACTATGTATGCACACAGAACTCACTCTCCAGTTTCTCGATCCAGTTGTTCATGTTGTTCCTCCGCACCTTCCGACTGCTGGCCATCTCCCCGTCTTCCCCGATGTCCTCCAACACCGCGAACTTGCGCTTGGTCCGTTGCTCTTCGCCCCGCGCCCCCCGGCCGACCTTGCAATACTGGACGTGGTAATCGTACGCCCGTCCCCCGAGGTCGAGGTACAATCCCGACGTTTTGAGGTGGGAGGCCCGGGCGGGGGCGAGGGCGTCCCGATGGACGACCGCGCGGACCCTGGCCGCGAACTCCTTCAGGTTGGGAGAGGACGCGGCCACCCCTTCCGGGAGAAGGGACGGCGGGACGTAGCCCTCCGGAATGTGCACGTGGCCGTATTTGCCGTGGAACTCCTTGACCCACTCCACGCATTCCTCCCACTCCTTGTCGTCCACGATCACGTCGAACGTGAACCCGGCATCGGCCAGCTGGTCGAACTGCTCGCCCCCCGCCGTGAGACTCCCCCCCTGAAACGCCTCCTGCTGCTCCGCGCACCACGCCTTCAGCGCTGCCCCCCGCTCGTCGCCGCCGTACGTGAACTCCCGAATCGATTTCACGACGTCTCCGTTCGTGGCCCGGACCAAGAGGGGATTGTCCCAGTACTCCCTCGCGTGCCGCTGGAATTGCCTAAGGGAGCGGTGCCACGCGTCCTCTTCGGAGGTCGGAATGGGGACGCCCACGTTGGCGAGGGCGGCGAGGTGGTGGGGCACGCCACTGTTTACTGTTTGGACGACGAAGCGGGCCAGTTCTTTGGTTTGGGGGTCGGCGTTCCCGGACGCCTCCAATTCGGCCAAAGCGGGAGGCGACCGGTGCTTCTTGACATACGAAGTCAGCTGCACCAACTTCGCCTTGAAGTCGCTGTTTGAAGGCGACTCCTCCAATTCCGCCTCGTACACCTCCACGGTCTTCTTCCGCAGCATCCTCGTCGCCTGAACCTCCCGCTCCCGCGACTCCCTCAACAGATTGTGCAACCGTCCCAACTTTTCTGCAAGTGATGCCTCGAGCCCCTCGCGCTGACTCCGGGCCACGTCGAGCTTTTGCTTGGCGGAGCGCTGGGCGGCGTAGCCCGCCTTCATCCGCGGCGTGGGATCGTCGGCGGGGTAGGTGAAGAGGGCGGACGTGTACGAGTCGGCGAGGGGGGCGAGGGCGAGGCCATCGCCGGGACGTTGGGAATGGGGGGCGTCCACATCAGTAGGGGTATTGTCGCCTCTGGGAGAGCCCGCCGCCGCGGCCGCCGGGGGCGCCGTTGCCTGTTTGGAGGCCGCCACCGACGTCGGCATCGCTTCGTGCAATGGGGTTTGGGCGTCGGCCAGGGGCAGGGGGTGTGGTGGGGCGTGCCGCCGTTGACATTGTGAGCGTTGGATTTTTTGGTGTTGCTTGGATGGGAGTTGATGGGAGGTGTTGTGCTAATTTAGCACGTGCGCGAGGGGCAGTAAAAAAGCTTCAACCCTCCCTTCAAGGTTGAAGCACGGAGTTGAAGCTCTGCATCCTGCGAAGGTCCTGTTGTTTTGGCCTTCTATTATGTTGTGCACACTACTTGTGGATCGCACAGATACAGAGTGCCAAAGGAACGAGGTGGGTCGCTCAGAGACACATACTTTTGGCAAACATTGCTGGGCGGGCTCAGATGGGCCTGATGGCCTGTCGGGTCATTCTACCTAATACTTTCTCTCGTTCCAGCGATCAAGGAATCGTAAAGTTCAACTGGTGAAGCAAATGCGAGCGTTTTGAGAAAAGTCCGCAGGCCGCAGAGGTTGCGTCTCGCATAAATTCCCTCACATCGACCATATCATTGCATTCCATCGAGTAGAGGTTCCATACCAACCAGTCTCATCGACCCACTCGCCTGCAGACGCACCACAATGACGACGACGAACGCCCCAAGCCCGAGATCGGTCCGGTTCTCCGAGATGAGCGAGCTCGCCTTCATCCCGAACGACGACGCGGCCGACAAGGCGTACCGCCGCGACGACATGGACCGCTTCAAGCAAGACCTTCTCGGGGACGTCCAAGTTCTCTCCCGGCTCGTCCACCAAGGCACACCCCGCGCGGTCCCGTACCACGACCTCCTCTGCGCGTGCAACGGCCTCGAGGCCTTCGTGACGCGCGGGCTCGCCCGGCAGGTCGAGGAGCGGAAACGGGCGCACCGCGACGCCATCCTCGACGGGCAGCCGGTGCTCTCCAAGCGCGCGCTCGCCGAGGTGTCCGAGGCCAGCTCGCGGTGGGCCCGGGAACGGGCCGAGAACATCGCCATGTGTTAGAGACGAGACGAGGGACCTAGGAAGAGAAACGAACGAGCAGGGGCGCTTGTTTGCCTCCGCACCACTAATGTAAAATAGAACAACTGTAGAATAACCATATCCGTCGCCTTCCGTTTATGACGTATTCTAAGACAATTCCATCAAAAGCAAAAGTCACTCTACTTCTACTGGGCACCCCGCCGTCCTCTGTTCAGTCGATGCGGGACGTATGGCACACGACGCGACAGCGCTGACGCCATCACACCTTTGGCACAAAATTTCCACATTCTTCATTCTCCGATGCTTTAGAAGTAAACATCGATCGATTCGACACCCAGCAACTTGCGGATATGGACAGCCGTCTCCGTGGGAATGCTCGAGCCTTCCACTTCGACGGTGCTCCCATCCTCCATCGTCACAGTGTACGACTTGGGTTCAACGTCGTACAGATCCGTTCCGAGAGTGTTGTGGTACGTGACCATGATGGACGCGAACAGCTTCCAGCTGACGACGAGATTGCCCTCGTCGTCGCGGGTGCCTTCCGCGCCGGATTCCAGGTCCTCGAACAGCCAAATGGGCAGGGCAGGAATGAGCTGCATTTCCACATCGCCGTCCTCGTTCATAACGTAGGGGTTGGGTCCCATGAACATGAGCCTCCAAATGCTGANGCATTTCCACATCGCCGTCCTCGTTCATAACGTAGGGGTTGGGTCCCATGAACATGAGCCTCCAAATGCTGAGGAATTCCGCGGTGGAACCGCTGAGGCGCGCCAGGAAGCCGCGGCCGACGACGGAGGGATCCGTGAAGGCCGAGGAGGCGATGAAGGACGAGCACTCCAAGAGCGAGCGGCCGTAGATATCGGGATCCATGAACGGGAGCATTCCGCCGCCCTCGTTGTCGGCGCCCCTCATTTCGGTGTAGAACTGATCGTAGAGCTTTCCGCGAATGAGCTGAAGGTAGTACTTGTAGGACATGTGCATCCAGATACTCTGGTTTTCGAGCCATCCGGCCGCGAACGCCATCATGCGGCCCATGTCGTAACTCTGCCCAGTGAGGTCCGCTGAGAGGAAGTACATTTTCAGCTCGTCGTCGCGAAGGCCAGAATTGAGAACCTTGGAGTACAGGTCCTCCATTTTCTCGCTGTCGTCCTTGATGAGCTTCATGTAGCGAGTGGGTCCCTCGAGGAAGAGAGGGAACACTCCGACGCGCATCGACTTGGCATTGGCCATCGGCAACCCCTTCGCCGATTTGTTCTTGTTCTTCGCCCAACTGGTAATGTTGTACGAAAAGTACGACGGAGGGACACCGCTCGTTCCATCGTCGTCGATGCCCTTGCTTCCAATCTGCATGGCCCTTGCCACGCCTATCTGAACTTGATCGTACCAGTTCGTGAGCATTTCGATCGCGTCCTCGGCCGAAATCTCAGTGGTGTTTCCGGAGAAGTAGAAGTTCACTTTGTTTCGGTAGTTCTCGCGGGCAGCCGCCACCGTGTCTGCGTTTGTCGATTGTCGAAGAAGAGCGATGAGTCACGATAGGGCAGGCCTCTTCATGCGCAACAGGCAAGAGTTCGTCTTACCCCAGTATTTGAACAAGTCATCAGGAACATCACTGGGCAGCTCCTCCGGGTCTTCGTAGCCACTGGCCATCAATTCCTCGAGAGCGTCGTTGATTGTGTCGACCATCTCCCCGAGCTCCGAGGGAACGACGATCGGGCGCTGGAACCTCGTAACCACGCTGAGGACGTATTTCAGAAGCTCAGACAACTCGAACGTCTCGGGCATCCCGGAACCAACTGCGTGGAGGGGAAGCGTTGGGCAGGAAATGAGCAAAGGAGTGCATGGATCACATACTCTTTTGCTTTGAGGCAGGCATAAAAAAGAACTTACCCATCCCTGGCAAACCGTTCATGGCATCGTTCCAACCGGGACGGCCGCCCTCGTACTCCACTCCCATACCGTAGGCATCGCGGGTGGCATACTTGATGGCGCCGAGGAGGAAGAGCTTGGCGATGCCCGAGCTCTTCATCGCGCGTCCCTTCCCGGTCTTGCCCGTGCGCTGCCAGTTGGCCTCGTTGGCGATGAGACCGGTGGTCTGGTTGCGGAAGGACGCCTGCTCCTTCACCTTCGTATCATCGAAAAAGGTGGCGTCGAGCTGGAGGACGTGCTTCGACTTTCCGTCAAAGGTGTAGTCGAGGACATACTTCTTGCTGCGGGGACGGACGGTGGCGGTGGAGAAGAAGTACTGGAGCTCCGTGTCGTACATGAGGCTCTCCTCTCCGTCAGGATAGATGGCCACGTACGCCTCGATGAGGTCCAAATAGTACTCCCAGTGATCGGCCCAGTACCCTGATCCGTAGACGGCCATCGGGGTCTCGTGCGAGATGGCCATGATCTCGTCGATCGCCCTCTGGTTGCTCACGGTGAGGTTGACGCTAAGCTGCTCGAAGAGAGTGAAGAGCTGACCGGGGCGGAACGTGCCACCAGCAAGGATCGCGCTGAGGATCTCCGCGGACTTCGTATCCTTGGCGATGTGCCCGGCGACGCGCGCGGCCTGGTTGGGGTCATTGATGAGGTACGCCATGGCCTCGACCGTGAGGGGCTCGTACCCGTCCGCCTGGATGTAGGAGAGGAATTGCTTGACGCAGAAGGCGCCAATGCGGGGGGAGAAGACGACGTCGTTCCTTCTGTTCTGGGCGACGTCGCGGTAGTTGCCCGGGCCCTGGGAGAAGTAGGTGGGGTCGATGTTGAAGTCGTTGTAGTCGCGCTCCAAGTCTCCGTGGATGCGGGAGAAGACGTGGTAGACCTTGAGGCGGTCGTCCTCGTCGGCGTTGGAGCTGCGGGCTTCGTAGTCGAGCTCGCCCAAGATGACCGGCATGCCCCCGCGGAGGCTGTTGTCGAGGTACTGCTGCTTGCTCAAGCTGTTGAAGAGGCGGTTGGCCGTGTGCGTCTCCACGCTGCTGGTGAGCTCGTCCATCAATTCCCGGGCCCGGTCGAGCTTGTCCTCGGCGTAGCCCTTCTTGGCCACCTTCTTCGCGATCTTGGGCAGTTTCTCGATGTGATCGGCCTCGCCGTAGAAGGACGTGACGGTGATGGATTCTCCCGGGGCCAGCGTGACCTTCTCAAGGGCCGCAAACGCCGAGGACGTCTTGGCGTCTCCGTACTGGGGGTTGGCCACGATTTTCTCGATGGAGCTCTTCAGCAGCCCGTCGGGTTCCTGCAGCGTGGTCGCGAACCCGAACACCTTCTCGGTATCGAACACGATGGGGAGCAGCTCGCCCGTCTCCTCCACGAACGAGATGCAATAATGCCCCGCCTTCTCGATCTTCACCGACGCCTCATCAGAGGGTTCCGTCGACATGCGGTAGAAGGGCAAGTGCAGGGTTTTGTCGCCGTGGTAGACGCCCATCCATCCTTCGAGAGTACGCCCAATGTTCTTCAGCCCCCATTGCAGCTTGCCTCCCACGGGCTCCATCTTGGCCAAACCGTCCAACGCCGAAAGGGTCAGGTCGTCGTCTCCCGTGTTGGTGAAGGTGGTCTTCCGCACCAGCGCGGCAAAGTTGTCCTCCGGCAACGTGAAGTAGGTCACATTCGTCTGGAGGCCGTGCACGTCGTCCTCCTCTTTGATTTCCAGCTCGTTCGTGCCCACGTACATCGTCCGCGCGGGCTTGGTGTCGTCGTCCTCGTCCAAGCCCGCCACCTTGGCGTTGGCGGGGCTGAACGGCTCGATGAGGAAGCTGTTCCCGTCCTCCTTCCCCTTGTGCCCGCCCCGCGATCCCTGGACGAAGGTGCGAAATCCGACGTAGGGGGTGAGCTGGTAGGCTTTGTTGGCCGTGTTGAACTCCAGCAGGGGGAAATCCTTCGAGCTGAGCCCGAAGGACGCGATGGCCTGGCCGCGGTTGACGTAGAAGGACCACACGGGCTTGCCGAAGACGCCGGCGACGCCCGGGAGGAAGTTCGAGACGGGAGAGCGGGCGTCGTAGTCGTGGAGGATGTAGCGGCCTGCGTTTCGCATTGCGTATATTGCATTGAATTGAATGTCAGGTGGGGCCACATGCAATCAAGATGTCAGTAAACAGAGACGATAACTCACGGCTCTCGTCGAACAGCTGCGCGTTCATCTCCGCCCTTGTCATCTTGTGCTGCTGGTGGTGCTTCCCGCTCTTCGACTGGTGATGCTTGCCGAGCAAATCGACGGTGTCCGCGTCCGGAGCCGCGGTGCCGGAGGCGCGATGGTGGACGGCCACGCCCAGGAGGACGACGAGGGCCGCGCCCAATCCCCACTTCTTCCAGCCGCCATTGCTGCCTTTGCTGCCGCGGTTGATGGGAGAGTCGGTCGTTTCGGTCAGGGGCTCGGTCTCGATGTCCCCTGCGGTATTTGCAATGAAAGTGCATGATGTGAGCGGAGAGCACGTGATGTGTTGTCAAGCAAAAATACTCCTCTTTTGCCGAGCAGTGCATCTCCGCCGCTCTGCCCTGCTTCCTCCTCGTCCGGTGGGCTGCATTTGCAACACCACAGCGCCCCCCGCCCCCACCGTCGATTGCCAGACCATCACATGCACCATCGCCGCACCAGCCCGCCATCGCTCCCCCGCATCTAACGCCAACGCCGCCCCGCAACTCACCGACGTAGGCCGGGCCACCCTGCTGGTAAGAGGACGACATCCTTGAACCGCGCTGCACGTTATCGGCCGCAGGTTGATGGATTATGAGAACTTTGTGTGGCTCCCGCGAGGGTGGAAGGTGCCGAGGAGGAACATCGCCGTGCAGTTTCTCAAGGGTGGCTCTCCGACGAAGATCCACAAGATTTGCTTGCTGCAAGCTTCGTAATGCCGAACAATGGTTCGTGTAATGCAAGGGAACTGTACGAACGGATTCTGATTACCGTACAACATTCGACGAAGCTTGATTGAATGAGGCGACGCAAGACGGCCTCCTGCTCTGGGCAGCTGTTGGCGGGAGGGATGGACGGACGCTCGCTCGCTCTCGCTCCGCTCATTTCCGCCGGGCGGGACGTCCACCCTGCCTCCTCCGCCGTTCCATAGCGCCGCTCCGCCACCGCCAGAGCCGCCTCCAACTCGGACGCCATTATGGTGGAGATCGTTCGCAACGCCGGGGGTGAGTTTGAATGCACTTAGCATCTCGTCGTAGCTTCTTACGTGCCGATGTATCTTTGCTCACGTCACGTGCTCGACAGGCGTCGCGGGCCTCCACGTCGCCCTGAATTGCTTCACCGAGGCCGAGGAGGAGCGCATCTTCCGCGCCATTGGCTCCGACCGCGCGATGATGGGCGACGACGACAAACAGCGGCGCTGGGGAGCATCGGGCCCGACACATCCCACCTTCCCAGAAGAGGATTTTTATCGGCTGGTCAACGTTGGTACGAAGGCGCGAGGATACTGTTTGTTTGCAAATAAACCAGATTGCACTCATATTCATATCGCATTCGCTCATTGTATCTTCAGTGAGGGATTCGGGGCTGTGGAACGACGGGCCGCTGGTTCCGCCTGACTACTGCTTGCCGCTGGTTTATCCGGTGGGCGCCTCCTTCAGAGGTGGGTATCTTCTTATGCTCTCTTCTACAGAATGCATTCAATTCCCTTGCATACACAAGATAGTGCTCACTTCCGCTTCAATCGCAGCCCATTTCGACAGCGCCTACAGATGGGGAGAGGTTGTGATAGGCGTCACGCTCGGGCAACAGGCACGGATGCGCTTCTACTCGGGGAGGAAGCCGCGGGAGCCGGCCACGGTGGTGCTGCCGCGGAGGTCCATCTACGTCATGTCGGGCCCGTCCCGGTACGACTTCAAGCACGGCATATTGCAGCAAAAGCTGTCCGACTTTGGGGACGACATACGCATTCCGTGGAACCCGCACAACCTTCGCAAATCGCTGACGTTCCGGTCTACCAAGGTGTTCTCGGACGTGTGCCTCGAGGAGTGGACGAGGAAGGATCCGACCAATGCCGCGCTGCAGGCGCGGAGGAAGGCGCAGATCAAATACAAGGCGCGCGATGACATCTCCCAGCCCTCGCGGGACGCGGCGTTGCAATTGCTCCGGCAGATGGAGGGCGGGACGCTGCCCGTCCAGTCGAGGTTCGGGCAGCCCGCCGCGGCGACGTCCCGCCTTTCTGCCGCTTCCGTTAGTTCTGCAGTGAGTGCAGCCATGGGTGCCGTCGCGGTGGGACAACAGTCGTGGGGAGAGGGGAGGAAGCTCGGGTCCACCAGCGATGATTACGATGCGGACGTGCAGCGCGCCATGAACGCCTCCCTTCGCAGTTTGGCACAGGAACGGGCCAAGCGGAAGAGGGGGGAGGGCGGCAGCCCGACATCGGTGGTCAGTGCTGATGCACCGAAGAGGGCGAGAAAGGGCGCCGATGGAGCGGGCGTCATTGATCTCTTGGACAGCGACGACGGGGAGGAGGAGGAGGAGCGTGAGGGCAAGGGGAGGGCCAAGGGCACAAAGGGAGAAGAGGTCGTCGTCATCGACGATTAGTGCCGAGACGAACATCCAACGAATCCATACCATTCATTTGCATGAGTTTGCAAAACGAAAGACAAAGAAGACGAACGCAACGAAACATCTAATGCTATGCTTACACTTGTCGCAACCCCCCTCGTTTCCCCTTATCGCAATCGTTCCCGCCTTATGGCTTTGGTTGACCCGCCCGGCACCACTCTCAGCTCGTGGACGACCCGTCGTCGTCGCCAATGGGCTCCACCCTTGGCGGGCTCTTCCTGCGCCTGCGAGACGACCCGTCCGCGCTCTCGACCCCGCCGCTCTCGGTGACGTCGTGCGCGGCCCCCTCCTCTTCGGAGAAGAGGGAGCTGCCCGTGCCGTCCGAGCTCGCTTCGGTGCCCTCCTCGCTTTGTTGGGTGTATTCGGTCTTCTCCTCGTCGTACGTGCCCCCCTCCGTGTACGTCTCGTCCTCGTCCTCGTCCTCGTCCTCGGTGTACTCGTCCTCGGCATACTCGTCCTCCTCCGCAAAGTCCTCGTCTTCTTCCGTCGTCCCGTCGTCGCTCCCGTCCTCGCTCTCGTCCACGCTCTCGTCCTCCTCCTCGTCCGGGGTGAAGTACCGGACGCCCCCGCCGTACACGCCCTTCCGGTCCGACAGCGCGCTGACGCTCTTGTGCAGCTCGCGTTGATTGCCACTGGCCTCCGCGCCCGGATACGACGCCTCGTTCGACTCGAGGTCCGCTTCGGGATCGCCCCCGCGAGCGGTGCCGGTCGGGGACCCATCGGTCAGCAACAACGTCTCGCCTTGGGCACCTCCCTGGGCGCTCCCGTACCCGATCTGGGGCAACGGCCGGCCCTCCGCGACGGCGAGGAGGTATTGGCGCTTGTCCTCCTCCTGCTCCGCCAAAAACTTCTCCGAGTAGGATTTGTACGGGCCCCGGACGGACTTGCCCAGGCTCGTTCGGCCGGTGGCCTGCGACGCGTCCGAGGCGGGAGCGTCGGTCGTCGTCCCTGTCGTCACCATCGTTCCGGAGGCTTGCGACCCCGCGATCGCCTTCTGGACCTTGCGCTCCGCCGTGCGGCGCGACGATGCGGCCTTCTGGCGCGCGTCGGCGTCCTCGTCGCCGTCGTGGTCGCAAACCGTCTTCTTGAGGACGAGGACGAGTTTGCCCTTGCGGTACCGCTGCTTCTCCTTCTTGGCGCCCTTCTGTTTTCGAGCGATAATGGAAGTAATGACGGGCGAAAAAGAGTGGGATCTCGGCTTGGGAAAACGAGACGAATGCCACTCTCCCGCAACTCTCGCCTCGCAAATGACACACCGTCGCATATGGACTCACCTTGACCACCCCGTGGGCCCGTCCCAGCAGCTCCCGCCACCCCGCCTCCTCCGCCTTCCCCATCCTTCGATACCCCCGCGCCGCCATGTAGCCCACCGCGTCCTCCAACTGGTGGAAGTAGATCCGCGTGTCCAAATCCTCCCTTACGAAGAAGCGGGCCTTTTTGTAGCCGCTGGAAATGGTGGCGATGCGGGTGCGGGGATTGCGCCATAGGAGGGTGGGATCGTCGAGGGCGCTGTGCGCGGTGGGAGAGGAAAGGGGAGGGGCGGCGGAGGACGGATCGACGGGGACGAGGGCCCGGCTGGTCGTGCTTGGAATGAGCGCCCCGCCGCGGATGCGCGCGATGCTGCCGCCCCTTGGTGGTGCCGCGGCGAGGGCCTCGTACCGTTGCAGGACGGCGTAGTCGACGGCCCCTTCGTCTTTGACGCTCTTGGGGTCCGCCCACTTGATTTTCCTCCACCCTCCATTCCTTCCGCTCCTCCCACTATAACTGCTGCACCGGCTGCCCTCGCAGTCGCCCCCCTTCCTAACAACAAGCTCCCCGCACACGACGGGGTGCAGGTCGGGACTCTCCCCGGGCGGGTCCGCCGGTCCGTCGTACGGGACCAACGTGCGATCGCGGACGATTTCGGCGGGATCCCGGCCGCGGAGTTGGGACAGCCGGTGCTCCCTGACCAGGGGGTGCTCCCCCGGAATCAGCGGGTGTTCTGCTAAGTGGGGGTTGGCGGCCCCCAAGGCGGGGTGGGCGGGGACCAATTGGGTGTTGGTGCTGGGCGCCGGCACCACCTGCCACTCGTCGTCGGCGTCCGAGTGGGGGTGGGAGTGGACCACCAATGCCCCCTCCGACGCCTTTGCGGCGTCCCCGCGGGCATCCCGCACGATCGGCGCCCCGCCCTCCCCCGCGCTCGGCACACAGCTCCCCTCCGCCACGGAGGTGGGACTATCCTCCGTCGCGCCGTCCCCTCCCTCCCCGTCCCCTCCCTTTCCGTGCGCGCGATGCTGCAATTGCAAGTGGTTCTTCAGCTGCAGCGCAGGAGGGAGGATCAGGGCCCCCGTCTCCAGCGAGCTCTGGAACGAGCCCGGCGACACATCGTAGGCATCGGCGTACGCGTAGGGATTCTTCGACTTGGGCGGCGCGAGCTTGCGCTCCGGGGCGAGGACGAGGGCGGCGGGGATGGCGGCGGGCAGGGCGGGCATGCCGTCGGGGATGCCTCTCGCTTCGTTGGCGTCGGCCGGGGCCATCTTGCGTATGACGTCGCCCCGTTTGACGCTCTTGCTCGCCCGGCTCGCGACGCTGGCCCCACCGCTCTGGGAGGGGAGGCGGGCCGAGTGCAAGTCGAGCGCGGCGAGGTTGGACGACCAATTCTTGGACAGGTGGGAGATCGACGTGCGAATGGAGGGGGGGACGGAGGGCTCGGTCGCGAGGGTGGAATTGTCGTCGAGGTCGGTGGCCAAAGAGCCTCGATGGGAGGAGGGCTCGGACGGCCCGATGGAGGGAGGGGCGGGGGCGACGGCCGCCATGGATGACTGGCTGTTGGCGATGGTATTGAAGAGGCTGGGGCGCTCGGAGGCTGATAATGATCGACAACGACGGTGCGGAAGGTTGCAGCAAAACTGAGCAAAGGCCCAATGGTTGCTGCCGCCGCTGCTTTGTCGCTCGAACGATCAATCTAATCACGCCACGATAGAGACTCCGCCTCCTCGCTCTGTCGCCGGCTGGAACTGCCTCGCTGCTCGGCCGCTTGGCCCTGGTTGTGCTCGGCGCAACCTCATTCGTTTGCAATCTTTAGTTTTGCAAAGGGGCTGCTCTATTCCTTCTCACCGGTATTCAATTGACTGGGGGCGCAGCTTCCCGGGGCTGCTCTGTTTTGGGAGCTGACACCCCTCGGTGAAGTGAAAGGAGTGAGGCAGGATGGGAGCGCGGCATCAACGACGGCCGACGGCTCTACATACTGGTCGGTTATGATCTACCCAGAGGTCGAGTCGACGGCGCCCTGGATCTTAACGCGGCGCTCCAGCGGGCAGGCGACAAATCTCTAGTTGCTAACGCTATCTAGCAGCCGCGATTTTGCATCTGCCACTCTCTGTCACCTGCCAGCGCCCCGCGCGAGCGTGTGCAGGACTTTTCGACAACTCTCGAACCTGCACCTACGATTTCAACAGTCCGCCGCCATGCTCTTCGGCCGCAACGAGCTCCGGCCGCTCCTCCGCCGGGCGGCGGCGAACGATCCCGACCTGACCGCGCTGCACCTCTCGCACAAGAAGATCACCAACAAGCAATTGTTGCAAATATCCGACGCGTTGAAGGGCAACGCACACATCACCGAGGTCTGGCTGACGCACAACCTCATCAGCGACGAGACCGACGGTCCCCACGGCGGCGCGGGCAGCGTGGGCTACCTCGCCTCCATATTGGAGGGGAACCGCTCCGTCGCCGAACTGTACCTGGGGGGCAACCGCATCGGGGCCAAGGGCGCCGCCTCGATCGCCGCGCTGCTCCGGACCAATCGCGTATTGACGGACGTCGGATTGGAAGAAAATAACATTGGCGACGGGGGCGCCAAGATGCTGGCCGACGCGCTGGCGGAGAATGCGACGCTGCAAACGCTGAAATTGCAGGGGAACGACGCGTCTGAGGGCACTCTGAAAAGTATCGGTGAATTGCTCAAGGCGAATCGGGAGGCGGCCCGTAAAAAGTTCGAGGCCGAGCATCCCGACAGGGTCACGCACAAGCTGAAGAAGCCTCCGCCGAGGAAGAAGGAGAAGAAGAGGCGATCGCGGAAGGGCGGCGAGAGGCGAAGGGGAGGCAGCAGCAAAGGGGAGCGAACGTCGTCGGCGTCGAGGAGCAAGCCGTCATCGGCGAGGGACGGAAGGAGCAGGGAAGCGGAACCAAAGGCCGCGGACGCAGAGGGCGGCAAGGCCGCGCTAACGTTGGCGGATCGGTTCCGGGGGCTGGGCTTCGGGGGCAACAAGAAGCAGGTGGCGGAGGACGGCGCAGCGGGGCTGCGACGGAACGACGGGCTGGCGCGGGCCACCTTCGTCTGAGATCATTCTCTCAACTGCAACCGTGCTTGGTTGCTGCCTTTCGTTGAAGTGCTCTCTCTAAACTAACGCAGAAGGAGTGGCACGGACAGCTGTACACGATGGGATGCGAGTTGCGCAAAAAGCAAAGCCATTGGCAAGGATGCATCGCGTCGGCAAACAAGAAGTGCAGCCTCTAACGTATGAATGATTGCGCATGCCCTCGCCACGATGCTCGCTCTCGTATGTTGCAATCCAAATTTCACGTCGCAATATCCTCTCTCCTCGTGCACACCTACTAGATACGCTACTCATACGATGCCCGGCCTCTAGCATATCATCCTCTCTCATCATGGAACCTATTTGATGAAACCAAAGCAACTCGTGACCTGATCCAAGAATTTGCCCATCGGACTCGTGACCGCATCGGTGGTGTCCTTCGTGATGCCCACAGTCGTATCCAAGCCCGCCTTGCCCAGCTCCATCGTCTTGTCGGCGGCGCCCGTGGCCGCGTTGACCGTGCCCTCGACGAGGCCCTTGGTGAGGTCGACGGGGGCCGAGATGACGTTCTTGAGCGCGTCGGCCATTTTGTGTGTTGTTGTGATGGTGGCGTTCTGTCGCTGGTGGGCGCAGGGAGTTGTTGATTGGGGATCTTCACCGAAACAAGATAATAACACCGGCACTCCCGCCTTGGTTGCTCTCTTTGGTCCCTCCTCTTGCAATGCTGCCGACAGAGCAGCCGTTAGCCGTTGGACTGACAGGGCTCAAGTTTGTTTGCATGCAGAGATCGGTTGGCGTTGGGTGTGCGTTGCGTTGGGTTGGGAGCCAAGAGAGCCAATCAAACGCGCGCCGAAAGCCGAAAGCCCTGTGCGACAGCTATGACTCAGTTTGTCTTGGCAGTATCGTCGCACACACTTCTTTAGTGTGTTACTCATACAGGGGTATCTTAAGTTAATTCCAAGCCGATGTTCGGATGAAAGCCAAAGCTCTCTTTGGACGCAATTTAGGATACCCCCGCCCAAAGCCACAAAGCTGCCAAAGACCTCTGCCCTCAACTCCTCTGCACTCCTCTGCACCAAGTAAATGAGCAGCGCCGACATCGAGAGCCCTCCTCCCGCGGGCATCGACGCCTCCGCTGCCCCCGCCGGCAGCGCATCCGCGAACGATAACGCCTGCGGCCCGCTCCTCGGCCTCTACGCCAGCTGCCTCCTCAACGCCCTCGCCTTCGCCCTCTCATTCGCCGTCGGCGTGTCGCCCCTCCTCGCGGCGATCTTCGTCCCGCTCCTCCTCTTCGCCCTGTGGTTCCGGACGAGTTTTCATGCGATCGCCGTCTCGGGCGGAGACGACGCCAGGGAGAAGCGGAGGTGGAAGTGCCTCGCCGTTTGCTACGCGGTGCTGCTGGTCTTGGCTCTGGCGTCCGTCCTGTCCTACTTTCTGGGAGACGTGCTGCAGGGACGGGCGGGTCCAAGCGTGATCATAACCTACTCGATTTGCATTGCGGGGATGGCGTGCACGCTCCTCTACCTTTTTGTTGCACTGTGCCAAAGTTGCCGTTGAGGCTGGGAGCTGGAGGTCAAAGTGCATGCACCAAGCCCCTAGGTCGGGAGTGGCTGATTCGACATACAAGGCACTGGCGGACAAGTGGCCCTGCAGGTATCATGAGCAGCGCCGCCTCCGCAGGCGCCATGCCTGATTTGCAACACACCGAAGATGCTTCTGGCTCGGAATCCGAATGCCCCGCCGTCGCCGCCACGAGGGACTGGGCCAAGAAGGTCCCGATAGGACTCGGCCTCTGCCCCTGGGCGGTCCAATCGCACGGCCGGGGATTGCTCCGCATAATCGCGTGCCAGTGCGATACGCCCATGGATGCGGCCCGATTCCTCGAGGGCGAGATCGAGGCGCTGACACATCGTGATGTGCCTCCCCTGAGCACGACGCTCGTGGTCTGTCCCAAAGTCGAGGCGTTCGAGAACTTTGCCACGTTCGACGAGTTCGTGCGAAGCGGGGCGAGGGCACATCTGAACAAACAGCTGCTGGAGAGGGTCACGCTGGTCGCCTTCCACCCAAACTTTCTGCGATGGCGCGGCCTCCCCGAGAACATCGGCGAGGGAAGCGCGGTGCATTCCCACTTTGGCAGGATGGGGCAAAAGAGCGAGCAACCCGCCGCGGCCACCGTCCTCGAAACGAACAACGCGGCCTTCGGCTTGAGGAAGGTCAAGGTGCAATTTCACGAGACGCCGCCAGGCCAAACCCGCCAGGAGCAATTCGTGCCCGCCGATTGGATCGTCGGGGAGGGGGCTGGCGAACCACTGCCGGACAACGCCATGCATCGATCTCCGCACCCCACCATCCACATCATCGCCAACGGGGACCTGGCGTCGCTGCGGCTGTGCGACGTGTCGCGCGTCAAGAGGGCGAACGCCCGGAGGATGGCCGGGTTGGGGTGGAAGGGCCTGGAACGGCGGTTGGGCGGATAGGATGGGAGTCGCTTTCATCCCTTGACAAGACAGAAGCCGGCATTTCCTGGAGCCGGAGATGGCAGAGAGAATGCAACAATCGCGGGTTTGCTTGGACATGTATTGCACCTAGGTACTGCGCCCAAGCAGGTGCGTGTGGCACCCAGAGAGACGACGCCGGAGAGTCACAAGCTGAGATATGCGTGGTAGTTTCATGGCGCTGGGCTCATACGATAGCTCGTTTCATCCAGCTTGGCCAGTGAGACGAATGAATCCGGTTTGAGCCGGTTCTTTCGCCTTGCTTTCATGCACAACGCGCGAAGCAAGCCCAAACCGGATTCATTCTCAAACCGGATTCATTCGCCTGGCTAGTTGGCTTTGGCGAAAGGAGTCCACGGCAAACTTGGAAAGCTGCTGCAACCTGCCTCGCCGTCGCCGTCGAATGGCGTGCAGTCAGCTTCGCGGTCCCGAACAGTAGTCACTATTGTTTATCAGGTGTATGTCTAGCAAAGTTTAAAGTTAACTTTATCGATGAATGCTGTACAAAGCTGCGTTACCCCTCGGTCTTCTCGAACAGGTACACCTCCATGCACGCGCTGAACTCCACTCCCAGCGGCACCCAGCTCTCGTTGGAATGGCTCGACACGTCGCTTACTGCCAAGCTCGGCGCGCTGGAGGACCACGACGCCCTCCTCGTGTACGATGATTGGAGGCCGGGCAGCATCGAGCCCGAAGTACTTCCCAAAACGAGAGAGTCGGAGGAGTATCTCGAGGGCCGCATGATGCCCGAGACGGACTCGTTGAGCTCGGAGGAGCGGTGGCGGGGGCGGGACTTCTGGCGGAGGACCGACTGGGGGGGCTCGGCGGGGGAGGAGTGCCGTCGCTGATAGCTGCGCGCGGCAGGGGCCGCGGCCGGGGCCGCGGCAGAGGCGAGGGAGTCGGCGCTCAGCGTGGAGGCAGTGGAGGCGCGGCGACGTGGTCCGTCCGAGGCGTTGTCGCCTCGAGGCTCGGGCGCTTGGTCTTTGGGGCTTGCTTGGGGGCCGCCGCTCCGGCCGGTGCGGGCGGGGCGGTAGGAGGCGGCAAACTTGTTAAGGAAGTCGGCGACGGCGCCGTCGACGCCCGTCGTGGTGGTGCTTGGCGCCGCTTCGGGGAAGCCGAAACACGCCTGGGAGCGGTCGGCCGCGCGGAGCTTGTAGGCGTCGTAGGCCGACTTGCGCCGGAGGCCGCCGCCGTCGGCGGGATTGGCGGACAGCATTGCAACTCCTTGGCCTTGGCTCATCTTGAATTATGGCGACGACTTTTGCAACTTGCAGGCGGGTTGGTCGACGTCGACAATGAATAAATTCAATGTGAGACCTCAGGCGAGGGTGCGTTCATGCCAGCGCACAGTTTCATCGCCAGTTTGTTTTGAATGCAGGCGAGGCGGCGGCGAGGTGACGCCAGGACTGGCGGTGAAGACAAGACAGATGGTGCATGCACTGTCTGGTCGCGGAAAGAGATGCAACCAGTTCCTACGCTGAGACGTTGTTTCACGTCAGAGCGTTGACAAATTGAGCGGTCGCTTCCGACTCTCTCTTTTGGAAAGACCCCCCAGAAGACGGGGTCATTGGCGGCAAGTTCGAATTCACCACATTGGCTAGCCCCCGTCCGACTTTTTTTACTGCCGCATTACTGCCGAGTGACATCTTCACCAGCGGTTGAGACACACAAAAAGGTCTGATGGCCGGCCGGGCTCCACCTCACTCTTTCGTCACTCTTTCGTCACTCTTTCGAGTATCACAGCCGGACAACCTTGGCTGTCCTCTTGCTGTCTATCTCTGATCTCTGCTGTCAACGCCACCACATCACTCAACCACATCTATCTTTGAGTTGAAGTTTGCAAAACGTGAAGCCGTTGGCTTGCGCTCCAAAGATGCTGGAAGGGAAATGCTTTTGAGTTGGCACGGAATGCAGTTGGGCTGCGCTCCATTCGAAATGGGCGAGCGACGAGAGAGTTTGGAGGGAGATGCAACGAGCAAGGCTTAAAAGAGCATCGAAATGGGGCGCCGACAAAACTAATACCCGTAACATCATCATAATAAAAGCGAGTGCATATCATGTGCATCCTCTCGGGAGAAGGGAAGTTGCGTACCGATGAAACGCCATCGGTCCGCCTCAAAACTGATCGGC
>JALLAP010000918.1:0-17700 GCA_036939355.1 Thalassiosira profunda | reverse complement strand
TCACCAAAAGTGATTGCATTAAATACTGGTTAGAGAGTATGGTACCCATATCTGAAAGTCTGAGTCTGAGCAACAGGCACCCCGCCGCCCCCTGCTGCCGACCTCCTCCTCCGCGCCGGCTCTCTGTCGTGGAACGATACTCTCCTGTCGACGGCGCCAAATTGCGCTTCGAGTTGTGATAATTTTGGAGTGCCGAGGGTCGTCCAATTGATCCAGATCCGCCGGATCCGAGCACGGTGCACCAACACTCAACTTCGCGCACATTGCACATCCCCCACTACCCTAAAACAATACCGCGCGATGGAGGAGCCGCTCGACCTGATCAAGCTCTCGATAGACGAGCGCGTCTACGTTAAATGTCGGAACGATCGGGAGCTGCGGGGGCGGCTCCACGCGTACGACCAGCACCTGAACATGGTGCTCAGCGACGTGGAGGAGACCATCACGGCCTCGGAGGAAGACGAGGAGACGGGAGAGGAGATCGTGACGAAGAAGACAAGGAACGTGGGGATGTTGTTCGTGAGGGGGGATATAGTGGTGTTGGTGTCGCCGCCGCTGAGGACGTCATGAGAATTTGCTTATCGATACAATCTGCATTTGGATGCACTTAAGGTGGTAGCTGGTGGGGGGGGGGGGGGGGGGGGCAAAAGAGCTGCCTCTCTCTGTGTTGCAATTTGCACACAATTTGGTTGTCGATTCAATACATTCGGATGCATTTTCATTCGATGAAGGATAGCTGCTGGTGGGCAAAACAGCTTCTAGTTGTGATTATGTGCAAGTGGTGCAAAGTTCAATACAACGGGTGCGGCTGATCAAATAATTTTCAACTGCCGGCGACCATACCCAGCTTCTTCCTTATGTCTCTCAAAGAGCAACTCCAATTCCTTCATAAACAATGCGTGATATCTGTCGATACTTTCCTGCGAGACATTTTCTCCTTCCTTTGGGACGTCGATGGCTACGATGTGTGTGTGACAAAAGCAAGTGAGACAATGGGCAACAATTCTTCTTCTTCTAGGAAGGGAAAACAAAGACATTTCCACAGGCGTGCACTCACCTTGACCAATCACAACGTGAATCTTTTGGGGATTGGGGATCCCGTACGGAATGCCCCACCGACCCCAAAAGAGAAGCGGCACCATCCCCAACTGCCTGGACATCTGCTCAACAAGACGACCGCGAGGAAAATAGTATCCGTAAGAGCCATCAAGATTGAAGCCAAAGACAGGAACTACCGGACTGCCGGTTGTCAGTGCAAGTTTGATGAACCCTTTGCGCCTTTTGAGGTACAAGACCACATCGTCTGGTTTCTTCGGATCGAGCATCAATACCTCTTGCACTCCACCAGGCGTGAATGCGAAACTTTCTCCCTTGTGAAGCCGTCCCAGAAATGTCCGCTTGTCAACCGGGAGTCCCTTCACCCATGAATACACGTGCCTCAAGAGAGGAATGCTGAAGATTGCCGATGTCATCAGGCAAGCTCCGTCTTCGCCAATCTTTCCGGGCAGGCGACGCAATACAGGATTGAAAGCAAACACAGCATATGGAAGCTGCAATATCAGCAGTCAGATATACGCTTTGCATTGTGATCAATCTAGAAACATCAGAGTGGATATCTTACCATGTCGTGCGGATTGAATGCAAAGATCAACGCTTTGTTTTCTTTGGAATGGCGAATGAGATCTTCCTCGTCCTCTATCACCGTCTTGAGTCCTACAATTGCAAGCACGAGAGAGATGGATGTGAATTGCAATCAGCATCACTTCCGTGTCTTCTCCAATCCATCCACTCACCGAAATATTTCTCCGCCTGCAGCATCATCCACTCTCCGAACCGATCTCCCCATTTTCCCGGAAAGTTTACCGGCAGAATCAATGACAGCGTCAGCAGCCCAAAGACGGTCATACGCCCCCACAGACCGGCGAAGAAGATGGCGTACAGAATAATCCACAGCACGAAGCCGTTCCATCCGAGCCAAAGCGTGACGGCGATGGTCGGGATGAGACCCGAATCTTGCGGTGCCTCGTGCACCTTCCATTTGCTGCTGTCGCTGCCGCTGCTGCCGCTCGACAGCGCTGACAGGTCCGCGTCAGACAACTCTTTCTGCGTCGTTGAGCACATTGCGATGAGGAGGCTTTGCCTCAATCGATTGAGTTGTGGTTGTGTTCAGCTGGTTGTGTTGGTTGCCTCTCCGTTCTCCGTCTTTGGTTGGCGCTCTCATCGTCGCGTCGTCGGGCGGGCGCGCTGGGGGTATCTTCTGCGAAGTTTCTTGGCTCTCCAAACCAAGAGTGGGCAAAGGAGCACAGTGGGGATAACATCCTGTGTTGCATGCAGTGTATGGCATAATCGGTCCTACATTAGTATTATTGCAAGTGAAGCTTGAACCGATCTTATTGACTGGCCAAGCTCCGGTGTTTTGATTGCTTCCGTCAGCGAATCTTACCCTTCCATCCTGGCTGGGGTTTTTCTTGTGCTTCCGTCATCAGTTGACGGAAGACTCTAGTCAAAATTGATTTGCCCCGGCCCCGGCCCCGGCCCCGTCCCTGCCCCGTCCAGGCCCTACCTACCAAAGCTTTCATTCATTGGACAGCGACACCAAAACCTCCTCTAAACCCAGCTATCCCAACCGTATCCGCTGCTTCGCAACCACCCTCCATCCATTCCTCCCCCACTGTATCATGAAAATTGCAGCCATTCCCGCCCCCCTCCTACATCAACGTGTAGAGCTTTATGGAGAACTGTATCACGATCGACAGCATCAGAACGCCGGTCAACACCGTCGGCCCGACGATATCCGCATACGGACCGGGCGCCTTTCTCCGAATCAAGGTCGCCCTCCGCGAATCTAAAGACACAAGATGTGAGCAAAACAAATTCAGGCGAAACTAACAAGCCCCCCCACGCCCTCCGGTGCCAAGAGATAGCACTAACTCACACTGCATCATGGCATAAAGAATGAAACTTATCGACACCGGCAGCAATATCACCCCGTACAATTGGTGGGGCGCCGAGTGGTGCGTGTCCGTAAAGGCGACAATCGCCACGGACGCCCCCGCGAGTATCACGGCCACGTGCATCCACGCCAGGAACGTCCGCTCGTTGGCGAAAAAGACTTTGGGATCGATCTTCACGGGCGCCGACCGCGGGAACTGATCGATGTGCACCGCGCCCCCGCCGCCGGTGGACGCGAACGCGTTGGATTTCTTGTTCACGTTCTTGAAGAAGGCGAGCCACCCGTGGCTTTTCTTCTTGCGGTGGCCCTCGCGGCTGCTCCCCGCGAGGGATCCCACCGGGCGGGGCTCGAAGGCCTCGACCGTGCTGCCCTCGGGGATGGTCTCGATTTCTTCCGCGTCCTGCCCCGCGACGCTGGCGGTGGCGCCATGCGAGAGGTGCGAATCGCGGCGCTCCAAGAAGTAAACGGTGGGTTTGTCGCCCGACGCGTCGGAGGGGGGCGTGACGCCCCGGGGGATGAGGGGGGTGGACTCCGACGTCATGGCCGGGCGGAGGGGACAGGCAGCGCAGTGTAGAGGAGCAGCAGGGGCGGGCAGGGGGAGATTGCCTGTCGGTCCAGGCCCAGAGTCAGAGTCTCCCAGAGCGAGGGTGCGGCGTGCAGGTGCACGTGCAGGCAGCGAGGTTCCTCCAAATTATTGGGCGGCTCCTGTCCACCCAAACTCGCTCCGTACCGTCCGCCGCCCCCGCCCGCCGGCGCGGACCGCTTCCTCAAACTCCCCCAACCTCACCACCATCACCATTGAGCATGCAGCGACAACGCCCTTCCGACGGCCAGTGCCACGCGGGCACCGCGGTGGCCGCCACATCACCCCAACATCCGCCGCCTTCAGCTCCCTGGCTGACGCCGGGGAGCGCCCTCCTCATTTCGTCAGTTCCCCTCGGACTGGGGACATACCTCGGCTACCGCCGCGCGCTCGCGCCTTCGCCTTCGGCCTCCTCTAAATCAAAGTTGAGCGGAGGAGCGTTCGGTGGAAAGGGAGGTTCGCTTTTGGGACAGATGCTGCATCCGGAACCGCCCATCTCTGCAACTTCTTCTGCAAACGCTGGGCAGTCCCTGCATCCCAAACCCAACGTCGTCGTGAGCGCCACGCCCCCGCCAGTGTTAGCCGCGCGAGCTTTGGTGCTGGGATCCCTCCTCTCGGTGACCGGCACAGCTTTGCTGGTGTCCGGCATCTTCTATGCTTCGGGCTGTCATTCCGTCGATGAGCTCATGTCCACGTGGCGATCGTGGGCGCCCAACAAAATGCAACAACTGGAGGCNCTGCCGTTCCGTCGACGAGCTCATGTCCACGTGGCGATCGTGGGCGCCCAACAAAATGCAACAACTGGAGGCATCATTGGGAGGTGTGCTGGGAGTAAAGGTGGGAGAGGAGCGGAGGGTGGCGAAGGCGGAATACGAGCGGGCCGTGGAGGGGATGACGGAGGAGGAGGAAATCGAGTATGCGAGGCAAAGGTATGGAGGGGAGATAAGGTGGGATGCCGAGGAGGACGATGGACCTGAGGCGAAGAGATAGTGTTGCACGGGGCTGCAGGAGTGCAATCTTCTTGCAAAAGGATATGCATGCAGATCAGCAGCGCGGAACCCGCAGAAAGACAACACACAAAGTTACTTCGCGGAAGACAAATGAGTCGAACCCGCATTCATTGAGATGGCATCTGCTTGACCATTCTGTTCCGACACTTTCTTGCTGATTTCATCGATATATCGCTTTGCAAACACTTGGAAGTAGTATGACGCCCCATTGGCCAATGCGATCACAAAAATCGTCCCGAGGTACAAAGCGTGCAGCCAAATGGAATGCCACAGCAGTGGTGCCACCAAGTAGGTGGTCAATGTGAAGGCAGCCTGCAAGGCCACGAATGTCTGGAGTTGATTCTGTTCTCCGAACATGCTCAAGAGCTTGTAGGATGCCGATTCCTTCTTCCTTGTCATCCAGCGCAGCGAGGTCGCAATCTCTGTGTTGTACTCCAATTTCCTCTTTGATATCATTTCGGTCTTCACCAGATAGAGCGTCTGCCACAGCACGTAGTATCCGAAGGGTTGCACCCAGAAATCGACGATATTACTGGATACAGTCCCTTCCATTTCTTCGTAGTAAGGAAACTCTTTCCTCGACAGATGCTCGCCCCACCGCTGCGAAAAGACGACCAGCGGAGGAAGGACGTGGATGAACATCGACGTCTTCTTATCCAATGAGTGAAACACCAACGAGTTCCTCCACAAGACAACCGCCATTGCGAGCGGCCCATTGGCTATCGAGAACAACGCCCTCCCCAGTTCTTGATTGTCGGGATACCGGTACATGTGAAGGAGCATCAAAACTTGTGCAAAGTAGCAGAAGTCGTACATGAAGTAATGGTACAGGTCGGATCTGTAGATGATGTACCGGGCCACCATGAGCGGAAGGAGCAACGTCGTGTAGAGCAATCCCATCTTCTCCGGGGCCAGGAGAAGCGTCGCCTCGATGATCATGATGATGAGAACGCCGGCAACAAATGATACCTTGTCCATTGTGACGACGACGGAGGGCTCTGACAACATGTGCCGCAATTTCCTGCGCCGGGCGCGAAGCTGGCTCTGCAGCAATTTCCGCTTCTCGCGGGCCAGCTTGTGTATCCGCTTGCGGTTGTTGCTAACGCGCCCCGATATTCCGCGGACGATGTTTCTCCGTTTCCCCACATCCTCATCAACCTCCGGCCCTTGGGCGAGCGCTTCCAACTCCACGCTGGAAGACGAGGGCGATTCGGTCGCCCCGGATTGCTGCAGCAAATCCAGCTCTATGACGGCATCGAAATAATCGAAAGATGCGTCACCATCGCCAAAGGAGTCCGAAGGACCATCGGCGTCGAAATAGCCCATCCCATCGTCGTCGATGGTAGAGGAGTGCTCCACCCCGTCGGCCATCGTAGCGTCGTTCGTTGACTGTCGTCGGTTGATTGTGATGTTTGATGCAGGTTTGGTGCGATCTTTGACTTTGCCCTACCTACTACATAGGTACACACCTACGTACGTAAAATAGCTACCTAGGTAAATGAGCAAGATTCAATTTGGGGAGGCGGGAAGAGCCTGCTTCCGCCGCATCCGCGCCAGCGCCAGGCCGCCGACGACCCATCCGTCCAGAGGCTGTGGTCCGAATAAGGCGAGGTGGCAACATTGGGGCCATCAGCTAAATCAGAGTTGCTCTCCCAAAGCGTGCAGCCAAAGCGCAATATGATCCGAGCAGCAGCATTGCCGGCGCGTGGGCTCCGCGTCCGCCCATCACCGCCCGCCCTCGCCGTTGTCGCGTCGCGTAGACGCCTCGCAACAGGCACCCCTCCGAGCAAGGAATCTGATGTCCGCTCGGTATCCGCCGGGCTGCCCGATTGGATTGAGCACTGGGACCGCGACGCGTTCCGCAAAGTGGGGTACTGCCTCGCGTTGGGCTCGGTGGCGTCGCTCCCTGCCGGGTATCCCGTCCTTTCGGCGGCTTTGACGACGACGACCGCGGCCTACTGGGCGATAGGTCTAAATGACATTCGTCAAACGAATCAGACGATACGGCGCAACTTTCCGGTGCTGGGCAACATGCGCTACCTGCTGGAGTCGGTCCGGCCGGAGATACGGCAATACTTTGTGGAGGGCGATACCGAGGCGGTGCCCTTTGATCGATCACAGAGAACGATAGTCTACCAGAGGGCAAAGGGGCACGAGTGCACGATGCCCTTCGGGACGCGGAGGGCGGTGGACAAAATTGGATACGAGTGGGCGAATCATTCAATGTATCCCACGAAGATCGGCGAGCAGCGCGTGCTCATTGGCCAGAACAACCCCGCAACGACGCAGCCATACTCGGCCAGTCTGTTGAATATATCTGCAATGTCATATGGTGCGTTGTCGGACAGGGCCATCCTGGCCTTGTCTAGTGGAGCAAAGCTCGGGGGATTCTCTCACAACACCGGTGAGGGAGCAATCAGCCGTTTTCACGAAGAAGGCGGGGCGGACCTCGTCTGGAACATCGGCACCGCGTACTTTGGCTGCGGGAGGTTTGATAGCGATGGCTCCCGGGTCTTCGACGACGATCTATTTGCAGAGAATACAAAACGGTGCAAGATGATTGAGATCAAGCTGAGTCAAGGAGCCAAGCCGGCGCACGGGGGCATGCTGCCGAAGGAAAAAATCTCTTCGGAGATTGCAGAGGCTAGAAACCTGCCGTTCCCTGCGACCCAGGATTGCAATTCACCCGCCCGTCACTCGGCCTTTTCCAACCCTCACGAGATGTGCGATTTCATTGCAAAACTGCGAAAGCTGTCGGGAGGCAAACCGGTGGGGATCAAGCTCTGTGTTGGCCATCCCGAAGAGTTTGCAAGTTTGGTCCGTGCCTTTCTCGATACCGGCGTCGCCCCCGACTTCATCACCATTGACGGCGCGGAGGGTGGCACTGGCGCAGCGCCACCGGAGTTCAGTAACAGCATTGGAACGCCGTTGAACGAGGGCCTGAGCTTGGCTCACGCCATGCTGGTTGGAGCCGGTCTCCGGGACCCGGAGGATAAGTCCAAGAGCGTGGTTGCCCTGATTGCCAGTGGAAAGGTGACCTCGGGCTTCAGCATGTGAGTGATGCACTCCCATCAGTGAATTACACTTGCTTTGCACTAACTCTTTTGCATGTCCGAGCAGGTACCGAAACTTTGCACTGGGCGCAGATGCTTGCAATGCAGCCAGATCTTTCCTCTTCAGCCTCGGCTGCATTCAGGCCCTGAAATGCAACACGAACACCTGCCCCACCGGCATTACCACGCAAAACAAAGAGCTGAGCTGGGGACTGGACCCGGAGAGCAAGCAGGTCCGGGTGGCCAATTTCCACAGAGAAACCGTGAAGGCGTGTAGGGAGATAATGGAGGCAACGGGCGTCACGTCGTGGGGTAACGTCCAGCCCCATCACGTGTGCAGACGAATTGGACTGGGCCAATCGAAGACGCTGGAAGAAGTCTTTGTGCATCTCCAGGTCAAAAAGGGCGATCTGTTGGCTGGAAGTGGGCCGGAGAGGCTGCAGCGCTGCTGGGACCCGGAGACGGTCGTACGTTCGGTATGAATGAAGTGCCACAGAAAGCCAATTACCGGGAGAAAACACTGGTGCTCTCGCCCTCGATACTCCTAAAACCTATCATCCAACTGATCACCTAGTGATCATGCCATCCTCCTCTTCAGCTTCTGGGAACCAACAGTTGAGGTTGGCTTGGCCGACGTTGTTGCAATCTGCATCTAGCCCGCCCCATTTGCAGACATTGCAATAGGAACACTCTCCAACGACCTCATTGGTAGTAAGATCCACTTCATACAAGCCGCAGTCCGTGCAGGCATCGCCGAGGAGATTGCAACCGCTGTATCCTTCACAAATGGCCCTGCTGTCCCCGGCGAATGTGAAGGGGCAATTCCATTCAATCCAGTCCAAACCGTCAGGCATCGGCTGAGCCACTTTCTCGTCACAATTGATTTTCCCACCCCCCGGGAAGCTAGAACAGTCGGCTTCGAACCATCCACTGTCACAAACGCGGCAGCTTGAGCACTCTCCGACGACGACGTTACTGTCCTTGTGCACTATGTACACCCCACAGTTAGAACATGCAATTGCTGTGGGGCCAAGTCCACTGCAAACAGCTCCATAATAAAGTGCCAGAGAGCCAATTTCGTACGGATTGATCCACAAGTCGTAGTTGTGCTCTTCTCGAACCGACTCCGCGGTCTCCGCGGTAGGGTATGTTTGATCCTCTTCTGCTCCATCGAGTTTCGCCTTCTCTTCCGTGGCGTCATCATTGGACGAAGCGACGCCAAAACCAATGCTCAGTGCGACGATGAATGCAATCAGGAACGCCACTAACACCTTCCACTTGTATCTTGTGTATGCATTTTCTTCGACCAACGTAGCCATTGGAACCGTATAATTGTCGCTCTCCGCGAGAAGGATATTCTCGTTATCATTATTCGTGGCAGGAGAATCAATCCTGGAGGGCGTATCGTTTGGTGTAGATTGATCCGGCCCACTCTCTGCCGCTACCTGCCTGATTCGAGCACGGCTACTGAAGACTTGAACGATGTTACTCCACACCCGGCTTTTGCTCGGTGTATCGAAAGAGGATGGTTCAACGCTTGCTTCTGGGACAACAGCTTGGTCTGTGACGGCATCGTCTGCGCCCTGCATTGGAATCGAGATGTCTCCTGATACTCGTGGGGTGCCTTTTCGTCCCTTTTCCAGAGGAGACTCGTATTGCTCCGCAACAACAGTTATGGGCTGTGGAGCGCTCACACTCACGGTCTCCAGCGACACAGGTATCGTATCCTCACCAGCTTCGCTAGAGGTTGACTTGGGTGTATCCTCCGCTAGCGTTTGTGCCTCTTCGTCTTGCTGTTGCTTGCTGGGGTTCTCATCGCGATCGACATGTTGGCGCCGCTGGCGTTCCTGTTCATCTTCATCCAAAGAATGGTGATGACGGCGATGGCGGCGGTGGCGATGGCCGTGATGCCGGTGGTTGCTGGCGTCCTTTGCAGCTCTGTCTTGGTTGCTTGCGTTCATTTCGTTTCAGTACAATAGAAAGTGAAGCTTTGAGAGGCACTTTGTGAGCGCAGGCGCTTCTGCCAGGCGCAGGGTTCGCTTTGCTTCTTTATCTATGGTACCTACTCAGACGGAGAGTATCTTTTTTAGGTAGGCTACTCAGCTTGGAAAGAAGCTCTTGTACAAACGAATGAAGAAACGGCGTGGAGATTCCAGCTGAGGACTCCGATCTACGCCAGGCCGTTGTGCCTCAGGAGAGCCTCCGGGCTCGGCTCCCTGCCACGGAATCGCTTGAACACCTCCATCGGAGCAACTCCGCCGCCAAGGCTCAGCACCGTGTCGCGGAACCGCCGTCCCACCTCCTTCACGCCTTCCTCGTTGTCCAATCCGACCTCCTCGAACGCACCGAAAGCGTCGGCGCTCATCACCTCGGCCCATTTGTACGAATAATAGCCAGCGCTGTACCCGCCGGCAAAGATGTGGCCAAACCCACAGAGGAAACGGTCCTCCTCGACCGGCTTGGCATAGGGCGTGTAAATGTCGGCCATGCGGCGCTGCACGTCGAAGATCGTCTCGTCGCCCTCAGGATCAAAGTTGGAGTGCAGTTCAATGTCCATCATTCCAAAGAGAAGCTGACGGCAGGCCATCATTCCCGCACCGAACGTCTTTTGCTGCTTGAGCTTGTCGAACATCTCCTCCGGCAGGGGCTCGCCGGTCTCGTAGTGCTTGGCAAAGCCGTAGACCGTGGGCTTGTCATAACACCAGTTTTCCATGAACTGACTCGGCAGCTCAACGGCATCCCACTCGACACCGTTGATACCCGCGACGTCGCCAACCGTAGCGCGGGTGAGCATGTGCTGCAGGCCGTGACCGGTCTCGTGGAACAGGGTCTCGACCTCGCGGAAGGTCATGAGCGAAGGCTTATCACCGACAGGAGGGGAGCCGTTGCACGTCAGGTACGCAACGGGCACGTCGATTCCCATGGCCTCACTCTTGCCCATGCAATCGGCCATCCACGCGCCGCCCCTCTTGTCCGCCGGGCGGCTGTAGGGGTCCAAGTAGAAGCTCGCCACGTGCTTGTCCGTCTCCTTGTCATATAGTTCGAAGAACTGCACGTCCGGATGCCAGATCTCTGCCTTGCCATTCGCCTCCCGGACCTCGATGCCGAAGATGCGCTCGATCAGCTCGAACATTCCCTTGAGCACGGCGTCGAGAGCAAAGTAGGGGCGAAGCTCCTCCTCTTTGAGATCGAACGTCTTTTCCTTGAGACGCTCCACCCAGAAGGACGTGTCCCACGGCATGAGCTTCTCCAAGTTGGCCTCGCTGTACTCATCGCCCCCAGTCTCGCGGGCCAGGGCGGTGGCCGCGGCGAGCTCCTTCTCGGCCGCAGGAAGGGCCTTCTCGAGGATGAGATTGGAAAGCTCGGTCACAGACGCAACATCGGGCGCCATTTTGGAGGCAAGGCTTTGCTCCGCGTAGTTCTTGAATCCAAGCAGTCCGGCCTGCTCTTTCCTGAGCTTCAGAATCTCGTTGATGATGGGCACGTTGTCCTTCCCGGGCCCATCCTTCTTCTCATCGTCCTTGCTCTCGAGCTGCTCGGCCGTGAACTCGGACGCCCGCGTCAGGTAGCCAATGTACACCTGCTTCCGCAGCTCCCGATCGGGCAAATGCTGCATCGCGGCAATGTAGCTCGGTCCGTCGAGCGTGATCCTCCATGGACCGGCGGCGCCGTCGACCGTCATCTCCTCCAGCTCCTTCTTCTTCGCCTCATCGTCGCACTCCTTGATGAGGTTGGTCTTGTGCGCCTGCGCCCACATTCCCTTGGCGCTCTCCGGCACGCCCTCCACCACCTTCGGATCGGTCACCTCCAGCCCGAACAGCTTGGTGGCGTCCAGCACGTTGTTGCTGAAGGCCGTCGACAGCTCCGCGAACCGCATCTTGATCTCCTTGAACCGGATCTGTTCGGGAGACCCCTCCTCCAATCCCACGCCCCCAAGGGTCATGGATCGCAGGCTGTTCTCCACGGCCCGCCTTTTCTGCATGGTGGCGAAGTCGTCCTCCCTGACTTCCTCGCCCTCCCATCCCTTCTGGACCTTGGAGAGGGCGTTGTAGAGCGGTTTGCTCTGGCTGAACTTCATAGAACTCGAGACGATTTTGGGCTGGTTCTCCTCGTAGGCGGCGCGGAGTTCGTCGCTGTCCTTCACTCCCTTGAGGTGGCTGGCGATGCCCCACGCGTAGCCTGCATATGAATTAGGCGAGAAATGAATTGCAATAATGAATTAGGCGAGAAATGAATTGCAATAATGAGACACAAGATGTGTTCAATGAGACCTCGAGTTCACATCTCATGCATAGCCTCACCAAGAGGATGCTGCATCTTTTCCACGACCGGCAGCACCTCGTCGAACTCGAACTCCTTCTCCTCGCCCATCGCGCTCTCCATGCTCTCGAAGTCGGCCTCCAACTTCTCCAAAATGCTCGTCATGGCGGGCGTCAACTGCGAGGATTCGATCTTGGTGAACTGCGGGAGGTCCGCGCTCGCGAGGAGCGGGTTGTCGGTGGCGACGGTGCTCATGGCGCGGGCGGTGGAGCTTTTGGTGGGGCAGGACGCGGCCGATGTGGCGGTCTGGGCGGCGGCGACGGAGGAGGAGCGCGCGACGAGGGCGGCGGCTGAGAAAGAATTGAAGGCTCGGACGGACGTGGCGCTTCGAGTTGACAGGACGGCGAGGGCGAGCGCGGCGGGGGAAATTTTCATTGCGGATGGAAAAGAGATGCGGCGGAGTTGGGAATCAATGAACGTCGTCGGGAGGCGGCGGCGCAAAATGATTGCCAGGGCGGTCTGCATCAGCGTCGCGTTCAGCGGCGGCGTCGGCGTCGGCGTCGGCGTGCAGAGCAAGAGTGTGAGATGAGTAGGTATGAGGCCATTGGGAACTTTTTTTGGTCGATTGGGCAATCCATTGGGAATCCAATCGTCGGCTCAAATCCGGCCGATTGGGCAATTCCCAATGGCCTCATGCCTAGAGATGAGCTGGTGGATGGAGGATGGAGGAGTCTGGCGTCAGGTGGCAAGCAAACTACATTTTGCGTATCAAAAGATAGAGACTGTGATGTGTCAGGTGAAATATCAAAGATATGCTGACTTTTGAGCACGTTAGATACGCAGATTGTAACTAAGATCTTCCTCTTCTTCGGATCTCTGGCGTGACTCTGCGCTCTGAAACGGCGTGGTGGCGCGGAGGATGCGGTGGTGGCCCACTGAGGCGCTGATGCTGATGTGGGCGGCGGCAGCGCTGTGATAAATTGGCGGGGGAGATGAATCCGCCGATGCACCGACTTCTTAGGAAGATTTTCTCCCTGCACCTTCCACTCGCCTCCGTCGCCCTCCAGCTCCAGACGTCGCCCCGCAGACATCAACACGCTGGCCTCGTCCCGCGACACCAGATCGAACGCGTATACGCGCCCTACGAGCCATCACGGCTCGGGGAGGAGCGGCCGCTGCATCGCGTCCTGTGCGAGATCGATCCGCTAGTGTTCCCAACGCCGTCGCAGGCCCGAAGGGCCATCCAGCATGGGCGATTGATGGTGCTTCCTGCCGAAAATGGCTGCAACCGTCACATAGCGAAGGACGCCTCGATATCCGACGAAGCGATTCTGGATCTGGGCCTGGTTTGCAACTCGACAACAACGCTACGCGACAACGACATTCTAGCCGTACGAAGCCGAGTTGCAAACAAGTTCTATCCGCAATATTGCATCACTTTCGTGGACCCTCCGCCCAATGCCGCGCATCTCATGTCCAATGAAAATGCCGTGGTATTTGAGGACGACGCCATTGCTGTCGTGAACAAGCCTGAGTGGATAGAGACCATTGGGGAGAAGAGGCAGGATTTGCAATCGATACTCCCGTTCGTTCTCCGCCCGCCATCGTCGGTGTCGCAAGGAATGAATACGAAGCAACCATGCTACCTGCCGAGACCAATCCACAGACTGGACAGGCGGACGAGCGGCTGCGTCCTCGTGGCCAAGTCGGCAGAGGCAATGAAGCAATTCAGCCGATTGTTTGCAGACAGAAGGATCCAAAAGAGCTACCACGCCGTAACCTTTGGAGAACCTACAGTTGGAGATGACGAAAGAGTGGAAATAGACGGCGAGGCATTCCACACAATCGACTACCCTATTGACGGAAAGGACGCAGTCACTTTGTGGAGAACGGTGGCCACCACAACACATCCGCTGTGGGGCAAAGTATCCCTGTTGCACCTCTTGCCTAAAACGGGGAGGACCCACCAACTCCGACGGCACTTGGCGTATTGCCTCTCGTGCCCGATTGTGGGCGATTCCAAGTACGACGGGGGCGGCAAGCTGGCCCGGGAGGCGAGAGGAATGGGCATGTTCCTTTGCTCCGATGCGGTGGAGTTTGAGCACGTGATGTCGCCGGATAGAGATGTTGTGAAGGCAACTGTGCCTCTGCCGGACAGGTTCTACGAAATAATGGGTGTCGACAACGAGGGCGGGTTGAAATGACTTGATCACGAGAGAGGACTGGTGGACGTCTGGCCGGGCCTGGAGGTTTTGCTCCGGGGTCGGGGGTCCAAGGTACCACGTACAAATACTACGTACCCGGCTTTCAGAGCACAGAAAGAATGGGAAGCGAACTCAACCTCTCTTGCAAAACGAGCACACGTCAACTCGGCTGGCAAAAGGATGGGCAACTACGAAGACAAAGACGCCAGCGACGGCCATAAGCGCCATCGCCACCATCGAAGCGATGGTAGAGATAGGCGCCATCGACACCGGCACCGGCACCACCAAAAGGAGAAGCCTGGCGAGAAGCGCCGTCAGCGCGCTGAAGCCAAGTCGGAAAGAATGGCGAAGCCTGAGACAGCATGTGTTGAAAACGATGCTTCATCTACACAGAATCGCGAAGACTCCGCAGCTTTGCCTGCCCAAAGTCTGGATCAGGCGGACGCTGATACGGCTACTGACCAAACCCCATCGACTGATTCCGTACCTGTGCCGGCGCACACAGCAGACGAGCCCGAGGAGGATGCGTCCACTGATGGAGGAGGCGGCACGGAGAGTGATCTTCACAGCAGCAATCGAGACATCGAAGGCGATAACAATGGACACGATGCGATCGAATTCAATCGAGAGATCGAAGTAGAGGATGAGGCGGCATCTTCTAGCAATGCGAGCGAGGAGGAGACGCCTGCTTCCAGCGAATCAACGGCTGCTTCCGATGCAGCTTCCTCGACGGCAATTGACGATCGGGACAAGATGAAGGCCGAAATTGCATATCTTTTGGAAGAGATCACCACAATCGGCAGTGCCGATGAGCTGGAGGTGTTGCGGGTTCACCTCCGGGCGATGAAGAGCCAGCCTCCAGAGGCCAACCGCGCCACCCTTCGCCCGGCCACGACGGAGAGCGACATCTCAGAATCTGATCCGTCCAGCCATCGAACAAATACTTCTGACACATCAAATCAAAGCGAGTTCACCGGCAACTTGGACGAATTGAGCGAGACACAGAGAGCGGTGCTCGTGGAGCTCTTGGGATGCCATGGCGGGACGGCTGTGTCGGCTACAGGCGTAAATCCTGATGATACGCAAGAGGACGAGAGACCTCATCGTGAAGAGGGATTCCGCGACGACATTCGGCGCGGCATCGAGAAAATGTGCGACCTCCAAAGGCAGATGCTTGAACAGCAGGTGATGCGCTCGGCCCCGTCCGAAATCAGCGACGAATACTACGCCGCCCTCGCGAACGCGGCCGTGCAGAACGCAAATGCTTTGGCGAAGAAGAGGGAGCTGGATGCAAGGATAGCGGAATTTGAGCTGGTCAAGGTGGAGCAGGAGTTGCGAAAGTTGGAGCTGGAGACGGCGGAGCGCCGTGCGGGCAACGACGGCGGCGGCAGTGTCGAGGATGCCGCCGTCTCGCCGCAGTGAAGCGAGTTGGCTGTGGTATCATGTTGCAATTCGATGGCATTGGTCCGGGCAACTCATAAAAAGCAAAGCGATTGAAGCAACTGGCATTGGCCAACCTCAGCCACCTCACACCTCAGGTTAGAGGGGTGGACTGGACGCGTGTCGCCTCTTAATGTCACTGAATTCAGTGGAGAAGAAGCCCCTGCCTCTCCACCCCCGCCAGAGAGCGCACCCCGATGCCTTTCAGCCTGCACCTCCACATCCACTCGACCTGACAAACACACCTCGTGATGAGCAACCCCCCGACCACTGACGTGTGCGTCATCGGCGCTGGTCTGAGCGGTGCACATGCCGCCCGCACCCTCGCCTCCCTCGGCCGCCGCGTCGCCCTCCTGGACGCCCGGCCGCGCGCCGGAGGTAGGCTCCTCACGGCCGCAGAGCAGGGCGGCGGAGACCTCGGAGGGGCGTGGGTGTGGCCCGCCTCCGAGGCCGCGATGCGGGCGTTGCTGCACGAGCTGGACGTGCCGACGACGCCGATGCATTTGGAGGGAGAAACGGTAGTGCGCACGCAAAATGGCGAGCGGCACGTGATCCCCGCGGGGGCGGCCGGGCAGTATGCCGCGTGCGGGACCGGGGCCATCCGGATTGCCGGCGGGGCCGCGAGCGTCGTGCAAAGGCTGCTCGAGCTCGAGGCGGACGCTGATGGCAAGATATCCCTCCATTTGGGAACGAAAGTGTCTCGCATCGAACACGACAGCACCAGGGCGCACATCATAGGCACCAGATTGCAATCCGGCGAAGAGGACGATTCAATACACATACACTGCCGCGCGGCCATCCTGGCCGCGCCACCCAAGGTCCTCGCCATCAGCATAGACTTCGATCCGCCCCTCCCGCCGGTCAAACAGGGGTGCATGCTCGCAACACCAACTTGGATGGAGGACTACGGCAAGGTTTCCGTGTCGTTCGATCGCAATTGGTGGCGGGCGAACAATCTAAGCGCCATCTCGATAGATCAGAGGGGCGGGGTGCAAACGTGGTGGGAGGCGTGCTCGGGTACAGATGGCGACGGAGATAGACCCACTCTCGCAGGATTTGTTACTTCTGAAGGAGCGGAGATGTTGCGGACGATGGATTCGCCCGAGGCGTTGTTCGAACACATCTTGGATTCGTTGCAGCAGCTGTACGCTATTGACACAACAAAGATGGGGATGCAAGAAAATGCAACAAGCAGTTCAACTAGTGGATCTGCAGACAGAGACGGTCTCGTAATCTCCAAGGGAGGCATCGCGGTGACGTACAAAAGCTGGCTCGAGGACCCGTATACGAACGTCGACAAGCCACAACCGAGCGATTTCGTCTGCGAGTACGGCGACGAGGACACTTGTAGCCCCGTCGGATCGCTCTTCTTTGCCGGGACCGAAACTGCAAAAGGCTACAGCGGACACATGGAAGGAGCAGTCGTCGCGGCGCAGAGGGCGGTGGACGAGGTGACGGCCTACCTCGATGGACAAAATGAGAGTTGTTCAAACCCTTAAAGCACAACTTACTTAGCGCCAACCGGACATTGCCTAGCCGTCGAGCCGCTCCAAAAACTCAAGTATCAGGCGATTCACCTCTTCTGGGCGTTCGTCGTGGGGACAGTGCCCCGCCCCTTCTAAGCCCACGACTCGCTCCACCGGCCCATCCCCGTAGACCGCACCGGGCGGTCCCCAGTTTTGCAAGTTCTCCACTCGACCCCGCGGCGTCCACGGATCGTCCTTTCCGTAGACCACCCACACCGGAGTATCGGAGGGGAAGTCGGGGGAGCTAAGCTGCTGTTCCGGAAGCGGCCCGGCCGAGTAGCTCAGCGTGTCGAAGACCACCTCGTCTGCTCCTTTTGTCAGCAACGGATCCAATAATACCGACACCAATTCTTCGTCGATTGCATCCGTCACAGCGTAAGGTTCTTTCAGGATCTCCGCCACAGTTTCCGGTGTAGCGAGCGTTTTGAACAACCCGTGGCCTTTTTCCCTCAGTAGCTTTTGGATCTGTCGCACCAACGGCATGGCGAACGAGGAGAACGGCACCTCGGCCATGTGCAGCTCGCGGAAGTTGGGATTGACGGTCAGGCATCCGTTGAACAGTTCCGGTTCATCGAGAATGGATTGCAGTGAGCTCATCGTCCCGATCGAATTGGCGACCAGCGTCACTTTGCTGTCGGTGTTGATGACCTCGCGGGTGAAATCTGCAATTT